>JASDQU010298426.1:0-14015 GCA_032191745.1 Picea mariana
ACTATTTTATATTGATAGTGCATTTATTTCACTTAATCTCGTATCTATTTCTTTGTTATTTTTCCTACCCAAAAACATTTAGTGTAGATTGCATTTGCATAATGCATAGACAGTTTTAGAATTAGAATTATTTTAATACGTTCATTTCACAAAACATTAACGGTACTCATGCTAGGATTCAAAGAGTTCCCTGTTTTAAATGAAGTTGAGCACAACACCTAGGAGTGGGATATTAAAGCATAATAGAGGAAGTAGAGGATCTTTCTAGCATCAATTTAGGTCATAGTGTTTATGGAAACTTCATAGTGAGAAGAAAATAGGAAGGCATAAGCCTTACCTTATAGATGTGGTTTTCTTCTATTGTGTTTTCTCAATGTACATCTCATGTTAGTTGTGTGGATGATGTGTTATTCGCTAGCTTCTTTCATTTTAGTTTTAATTTACTTCAATATTTTGTTTGCTTAGCTAGTAATTTTAAATATAAAATCTTAAGTAAAACACTACATAAAAAGAGATTTCATAATATAGTAAGATCTATTGTGATGAATTATTCCAAGGAAATATCCACAACAAGTTTGCAGTTCTTCATCATCATCATCATCATCATCATATATATATATATATAACAAAAGTAGGGGTGTACATACTATATCTACAGTTGTACAAATTTGTGAATTTTTCTAAGTGTACATTTTTTTCATAAATAAAGATTATATATTCTAGTTAATTTGATTTCCTAGGTATTATCTTTTTATACCATATTTTAATAAGTTTAAATGTACCTCTAGTAATTCCTCTTTGTCAATAGATTGTTGTTTTTCTATATCTACATCGCTACTAACACTTTATGAAAGAGAAGCATTAGTTTGCACCAAACTTTTTGAGATTTATGTAATAATTATTTGGATGGAAGAATGTCATTCCCTTGTATTGATCTGTAACCCTAAAAAAACTTGTCTTTCTTCAAACCACTACACATATATTCAATTTGTTTTACAATTATATTCCAAAATTAAACTACTTATTTCTATATACATAGTTTCAACATTTAATAATTACTTTCATTATAGGAATCAAGTTTTGCATATTTATAAAAAAACTAACATAATTTAACATTAATCTCAATATGTGAATAATCAATAATATTAAGATATTCATTAATTTTGTTTTCAAATAATTCCTTTTTTTTTCAAATAAAAAACATTATTTATTTAACTAATCAATGTATAAATGGATCAAACCAACAATAACCTTTCAAATTAAAACAAATCCCTTTTAAATTTAATAAAAAAAATTAGAAAAATTAAACATAAACTATTTCCAGTCAATTTAAAAAAATAATAAATATAAATATACGTAATCCAATTGATGAGATATAAGTTTCAAATTTTACAATTATATTCCAAAATTAAACTACTTATTTCTATATACATAGTTTCAACATTTAATAATTACTTTCATTATAGGAATCAAGTTTTGCATATTTATTAAAAAACTAACATAATTTAACATTAATCTCAATATGTGAATAATCAATAATATTAAGATATTCATTAATTTTGTTTTCAAATAATTCCTTTTTTTTTCAAATAAAAAACATTATTTATTTAACTAATCAATGTATAAATGGATCAAACCAACTATAATCTTTCAAATTAAAACAAATCCCTTTTAAATTTAATAAAAAAAATTAGAAAAATTAAACATAAACTATTTCCATTCAATTTAAAAAAATAATAAATATAAATATACGTAATTCAATTGATGAGATATAAGTTTCAAACATAGGTTTTGCCTTCCATATATTTTTTATTAAGTGAATTTTTTAATAATTTAATTTAATTTTTAATAATAAATTTAAATTCAATTTGAAATATCAATAGAATTTCACTATGATCTAAATTGTATACATGTTAAAATTTTATATATACAAATTTTGACTATCATCCATGTCTAAAGTTTCAATCATGAGGTTTGTTTTCTATATATTTTTATTAAGTGAAATTTATAATAATAAAATTTTATTTTTAATAATAAATTTAAATTTAATTTGAGATATCAATAGAATTTCACTATGATTCAAATTGTAAAATTGTATATATGTTAAAATTATTTTTATTAAGTGAAATTTATAATAATAAAATTTTATTTTTAATAATAAATTTAAATTTAATGTGAGATATAAATAGAATTTCATTATGATTCAAATTGTAAAATTGTATATATGTTAAAATTTTATATATGTAAATTTTGACTATCATCCATCCATGTTTATATACAAATTGTGTCATATTATAAATAAAAAAAAAAATTTTAATAATCAAATTTTAGAATTAATTAAAATTTTAATTTTTTTATAAGTTTAATTTAAGATATTCATAAAAAAAAAATATTATGATTAAATTATATATATATATAATCATTTTTTGGTGTAGAATAGTAAAGTTGTAGGTTAGATGTTCTACGAAATGAAGGTTTTTAGGCCATTTTTTCAAAGACATTTACTTCAGACAGAAAATTGTTATATCTGCAAAATTGAGTGATTATTTCTGTATAATCCTAGTGTCCCAAGGGTTTTCCAGCATGTTGAATCCATTTCTACATTCAAAATTAGATTTTAAACAACAAAAAATAGTAATTTCGTGTAGATTTTTGTAGCAGGATTCTGGCAAAAAAAAACATTTCATAGAATAGTTAAACAATGCCTAATAATCAATAGTGTAAAACAGTAGGTGATAGAGTACACTAAATACTCTGCTATGTGAAATCACTAGTTTGAAACTTTTACCTATTCTGTATACCACATTGAAACAATTGTAAACACACCTTAAAGTAACTGTAAACACACCTGAAAGTGTGTGAGGATGGGAGCATTAATAGATAAAATATATATATTTTATCTATTAATACCCCACCCTCACACCCGAAAGTGTGAAGAAGTTCATGTGACTTATTTTATATTATATACATATATATTGTATATGTATATGTTTTTAATGTATGTTATGTATATGTTTTTAAAGTATGTGACGTTTTAAATGTATATGTTATTACCTGTGGATATACAAAGACAAATATACATCCCACTTTATATGTATATGTTATTGACTGTGGATATACAAAGACAAATAAACATCCCACTGCCAGTGTTTGTACATATACTCGGGCGCAAACTCTGTCGGGGGCTAGCTCTACCCAATTGATAAAGGTTCTCCTCTGCACGCCCACTTTTGTTAGTTTATGATATGCTTCTTCTTACTACTTACAATCTGCATGCCTGTCACTCTGCAGCTCTCTCATAAATACCACACATTATTCAATTTTCTCTACGCGCCCACTTCCTTAATTTCCGTGGTTCTCCTCTGCACGCCCACTTTTGTAAGTTTCTGTTCTGCTTCTCCTTCCTACTTGCCTGTCACTCTGCAGCTCTCTCATAAATACACACATAATTCAATTTTCTCTGCGCGCCCACTTTCTTAATTTCCGTTCTGCTTCTCCTGACTACTTACAATCTGCATGCCTGTCATTCTGCAGTTTTCTCATAAATTGAGATACTTTTCTCTTGCTTTTGTTATCACGCCACTTAGGCTCGGAGGTATTAGAGAGAAAAAATTCCAGAAGTTCTGTAAACTAGAGCAATGACATACCTACAGCAAACCTGGTGACTACTCTCTCTACATCTTGTACAATTCATACAAAGTGAGTTGACATTAAATGAAACTTGTGGGCAGAGACTGAGACATGGGCAGCTTCTAGTAATAGCCCTGGATAGCTTAGGTTGGACTTTTAGAAAATTTATGGGAGAGTTTTTGCCAAAACAGAAGGTATTAGTGTAAAACTTTTAGGGTTTTTATATATATATATATATATATATATATATATATATATTATTTTGTTTTAAATTTGAAAGTATTAGATTAAATTTGTATAATTTTAATATTTCAAAAGTTTTTCAGCAAACTGAATTTATTTATGCATTTAGAAATGCAATTTTAACAATTTTGAATTTAAACAACATAAAATTAAAATTTTGTAAAGAAAAAACTTAAAAAGTTTATACAATTACAAGTCTAAATGATAAAAGATTGAGTCCTTTAACTTTTTGGTATTGAAAGTATTTCTTATTTATTGGCATTTCTTATTGGAACCTTGCTATTTGTTTTAATATAGTTCGGAACTTTGATGGAAAATGAGATGTTAATTTTTTGTGGTAGTGTAGTTTATGGTAATTGTTGTATTATACAATAGATTATGCTTAATTGTTGACATGGCCATTTGTTGTGATTCAAGGTGGTTTAATTAAAAAGAATATGTATTTATGGTTTGTGTTAATATTTATGTTTTTAGTATATTGAGCATATCTACATTATAAAATTGAAAATTTTATTCACATTGTATATTTACAATTTTTACTTGATACAAAACCACATAACATATATCATTTCACATTTAAATAAACAGATTTGACAAATTAAACAAGTTTTTTTTTTTTAACTATAACAATTATATTGGCTATATATATTTTTTTTAAATCTATTAAATGTAAATGAAAAATTAAGAAAAGATTAACTCTTTTGGATTTTATTTAACTAAGAGGTGATATGAGATGCAATCTTACAAATGGTATCTTTATTGTTTATATGTTTAACAATTATATTATATCATAATGAAATTTAAATGGTAAACAAAGATTTCATCCTATCTCTAAAGATATGGTCCTCTTGCAATTTTATTTTGCAATAAAATAAAATAAAACAAATACAAAAAGACATAAAACACTCAATAGAGCTGAAATGTACATTTGGTGTTTGATATGAGATATGTAATATGCCAAAAGGCAAGTGGTGTATTATTGGTCATTGTTTTGTTAAATGGATAGTGTTATAGTATTGTTTATTAAATTTTATTGATGAAAAGAGCATTCACATATGAATATGTTGTTTTATGCATTTTACAGATATTTAATAGTTTTAAACTAAGTTGGTTTTCCTAGGGTGGTAAGTAGATATTTATTTTTCAATTAATTATGTTCAATACATCTTTTAAGGGCATGTTGAAGCTAATGATGATTTATTTAGTGGCAATACAAATATGGAAAAACAACAATCTCTTAACATGGAAAGGATTATTCAAAGTATTTTTAGAATGAATTTGAATAAATGTAAGAAATTGAATTAGATTTCCAAATATATAATTTTTATTTATAGAAATTGTGAATAACTATTTGAAATTTGAGTTTTTCTAAGAGTAGTATTTTATTTTCCTAGCAAAATAAAAGTTATATGTATCAGGTGTTGGGTACCTTAAAGACGGAATTTCCTTTAAAAAAAAAAGTGTATAATTGTAGAGAACCCATTGTTTTAGTGCATTGTATTTTTTCAAAATTTATAATATTAATTTTATTTTTTTTTAAATTATGAAAGACAACATATCCTTGAAATACAACCCATTCCAATGGCTAGGAGGGTCTTAATATTATCAAACATCTTTTTTAGATTGTAGATATTTGTCTCTTCAATGTGTTTATAGATCGAGTTAATGCTAATGTTTTTAGTGTATTAGCCACATCTACATTATAGAATCCAAAACTTTTTTTACTTTGTATATTTGTAGTTCCTAGTTGACCACAAAACCACATAATATATATGACTTCATATTTGAATAAATAGACTTACAAATTCAACAAGATATTTTTATATTTTTTTTGGTTGAAACAATTTTATTGGTTAGGTTTTATTGTTTAAAATCTATTCAATGTAAATGAGAAACTACTAAAATATTAACTCTTTTGGACCATATTTGACTTTGAGGTTGGACCATATTTGACTTTGAGGAGATATGAGATTCAATAATTTTAGTCTACACTAAAATAAAAAACAAAAGACACAAAATAGATTTGATTGTACATTTGGTGTTTGATATGAGATATGTAATATGGTGGAAGGCAAGTGGCTTATCATTAGTAAGTGTTTTTGTTAAATGGATAGTGTTATAGTATTGTCTACTAAACCCCAATGAAGAAAAAAGAGTTAACACGTGACCATGTTAGTATTGTTTACTAAACCCTAATGAAGAAAAAAGAGTTCACATGTGAACATGTTGTTTCATTCAGTTTATAGAAATTTAATAGCCTTAAACTGAGTTGGTTATCCTAGGGTGATAAGTCAATATTTGTTTTTCAATTAGTTATGTCGAATGTGTCTTTGAAGGGAAATATCACCCTCGTATTTTTGTCACTTGAGAATGATCAACATTTACCATCGGTATTTGGAATGCCCTTGCCACTTGTTCATATTCACCTATCTTCCTATCTCTACCCATGAGTTTTCTCCATGTAAAGACTTCCTTGCATGTTGCATTGTGGATGGAACTCCATTCTTGAAAGATTACAAAACATTAATATAATATATAATATTAAGTATAACAAGGTTCAATTCTTGACTATTAATCAAACATATCATACATATATTGCAATCATTTGTAGACTTGAAAATTTTAATTTTCTTATAAATAAAGGATATGCATTGATGGCTATGGGCCCCAAGGCCACTGGATTAAATATATTATTTCACAACATGAAATCTCTTATTGTTTGGTTAGGTTAGTCATCTCTTTTCACATTCTAACTTTGAGCAACTAACTAGATGACACGTGTTGAGTTTCTCCAACAACGTCAATGAAAACATCCATTTACAATAATAAATGTTGATTCTACACCCATGATTATAACAATGATCAAAACCCTAACCCTTTGAGACTTTCTCAATGTTTTGATTTTTTTCTTTAACTAGACTTTTTAAGATTTACTATATTAAGCATCATATGTTAAATGTGGGTGATATTAAACATAACTCCAAATTTTGAAAATCATTTTGGATCAATTCATCTCAATTGTATGAAGGTTTTTCAACAATCTAAACTATATGGAAATATCTCTTTGGTACATGTATATTCCACAAAGGCAACCTTGTTAAAATAAAATGAGATTAAACCATAAAAATATATCTTAAAAAAAGGAAACTAAAAAATAATCTAAATTTTTCATTTCTTAAATAAAAATATTTTTTGATAATTTGATAAGGATACATTGATCCTTTTATCCATAAAATATTTACAATTTCTACTTAATCACAAAACATAAAACCACATAACATATATGATCTCATATTTGAATAAAAAAATTTGACAAAGTAAACCAGATATATTTTTTTAGTTGAAACAATTTTATTGGCTAAGTTTTATTGTTTAAAATCTATTCAATGTAAATGAGAAAGTAAGAAAAGATTAACTCTTTTGGATCTTATTTAACTAAGAGATTATATGAGATACAATTCTACAAATGGTATTTGTACTGTTGATAAGTTTGGCAAGTATATTATAGATATGAGATACAATTTTATAAATGATATCTTTATTGTTTATAAGTTTGGCAAGTATATTATATTAGAATGAAAGATCTATGTTGCAAATCTAAATGGTAAACAAAAATTTCATCTTATCTTGAAAGATATTGTCCTCTCTGTAATTTAATTCTGCAATAAAATAAAAAATAAATACAAAGACACATAAGACACTAAATAGAGTTGAATGTACATTTGGTATTTGATATGACGCATGTAATATGCCAAAAGGAAAGTGGTGTATTATTGGCAATTGTTTTGTTAAATGGATAGTGTTATAGTATTGTCTACTAAATTTCAATGATGAAAAAATCGTTCACATATGTAAATATTGTTTCATGTATTTTACATATATTTAATAGTTTTAAACTAAGTTGATTTATCTAGAGTGGTAAGTTGATATTTTTTTTTCAATTAGTTATGTGAATGTGTCTTTTATATCTATCTCTCTATCTTTCATTTTTTGGAAAAAGGCAAAATGGGCATATCTCATTGAGAAAGAGATACCCTCTTGAAAAATAGGGATTTAGTCTCTTTTATTGAAATGGCTTTCTCAATTTCGGTTTTTACTAAAACAAAACCTCGTTTATCTGGGGTCGGAGGCTATGTTGATCACTCAATTTTCCTATAGTAAAACTAATTATTTCATGCAATTAAGGTTATTTCTTTCTTCCAATCAGGCAGATGTCCGCATAACGAGAGCTTAGGCAGCGGGTTAGGTCAAAACCTAATGCTCTCTGCTATTCAAAGGACATTTGAGCACGCTGTAGTCCCACTTTAAACCTTATAAGGGCCACTTATGGATGGCTTGAAAACCCATTGAAATGGCCATATTCGCACGCTGGACACATTCTTTTTTATCTCTTTTGATACCAACCTACTTCACATCCAAAGTGACGTTTCATCACTTTAATACACATTTAAGAACGTTTAAAACTATTGCTGCAACGAAGCTTGGGCATACTTTGAATTGTTGGAGATGGATCGATCAATCGATGGCTTGTGCGGTTTTATTCAGTAGTTTTCGAAGGGTACGTTTAAGTTAATAATGGTCTCTTTAATAACAATGAAAACATGGAAAAACAATAATCTTTTAATTTGGAGAGATTATTCAAGGTACTTTAACAATGAAATTGAATATAGTGTTAAAATATTAAATGTAGAAAATTGAATTAACTTTCCAAAATATATAATTTTTATTTATAAAAATTGTGAATAACTATGTGAAATTTCAGATTGTAAAGAACCCTTTGTTATAGTGTAGTGTGTTTTTTCAAAATTTACAATATTAATTTTATAGTTTTTTAAATTATGAAAGTCAATATATCCTTGAAATTACAATGTCTTTCTCATGCTAAGAGGTCTTAACACTATCAAACATTTTTTTTAGATTGTAGATATAGATATCTTCAATATGTGTTTATGTCTTGATTTAATGCTAATGTTTCTAGTGTATAAGGCACATTTACATTATAGAATCGAAAACTTTGTTTATGTTGTATATTTGTAGTTCCTAGTTGACCACAAGACACAAAACCACATAATGTATATGACTTCATATTTGAATAAATATCAATATACTTGACAAATTAAACAAGATATTTTTTTTGGTTGAAACAATTATATTGGTTAGGTTTTATTGCTTAAAATCTATTTAATGTAAATGAGAAACTAAGAAAAGATCAACTCTATTTAATGTAAATGAGAAACTAAGAAAAGATAAACTATTTTGGACCTTATTTGACTCAGAAGTGATATGAGATTCAATCCTAGAAATGGTCTCTTTATTCAACTCTTTTGGACCTTATTTGACTCAGAGGTGATATGAGATTCAATCCTAGAAATGGTCTCTTTATTGTTTATAAGTTTGGTAAGTATATTGTATTAGAATGAAAGAGTTATGTTGCAAATCTAAATGGTAAACAAATATTTCATCTTATCCCAAAAGATTTTGTCTTATTTGCAATAATTTTAGTGTATACTCAAATAAAAAACAAAAAAGGTGGAATAGAGTTGATTGTACATTTCGTGTTTGATATGAGGTATGTAATATGGTGGAAGGAAAGTGGTGTATAATTGACAATTATTTTTGATGATAGTGTTATAGTATTGTCTACTAAACCCCAATGATGAAAAAAGAGTTCACATATGAACATGTTGTTTCATTCAGTTTACATAAATTTAATAGCCTTAAACTAAGCTGGTTACTCTAGGGTGGTAAGTCAATATTTGTTTTTCAATTAGTATGTTGAATGTGTCTTTGAAGGGACAGATCACCTTCGTATTTTTGTCATTTGAGAATGATCAACATTTATCATCAATATTTGGAAATCCCTTGCCACTTGTACCTATTCACACATCTTCTTATCTATACCCATGAGTTCCTCTCCATGTGAATACTTCATTTCCTTCTTCCACCAACTTGTTTTATTGTGGATGGAACTCCAATTCTTGAGAGATTACAAAACATTAATATAATATGTAATGTTAAGTATAACAAGGTTCAAATCTTGACCATTAATCAAACATCTCATACATATACCACTACCCACAACATTACCATTTAAAGTATATATGTAAAATAAGAATGATGGGAGACTCACTACAATCATTTGTAGACTTGGAAATTTTTATATTCTTATAAATAAAGGATCCACATTGATGGCTATGGGCTCCAAGGCCACTGGATTAAATATACTATTCCACAACATGCAATCTCTTCGTGTTTGGTTAGGTTAGTCATCTCTATTCACATTCTAACTTTGAGCAACTAACTAGATGACCCGTGGGTCATAGATTAATGACTTACACTACGTAGTTAATCCCGAAAATGATATCTAATATGTTGCACTGCGGAAGCCCCTCTATGCTTAGATTACCAGTGTTGAGTCTCTCCAACAGCGTCAATGAAAAAGTCCATTTACAACATCAAATGTTGATTCTGCAATGAAATTCCATTTACAACATTAAATGTTGATTCTGCACCCATGATTATATCAAAGATTAAAACCCTAACCCTTTGAGACTTTCTCCATGTTTTATTTTTTTTCTTTAATGGGACTTTTTAAGTTTTACTACATTAAGCATCATATGTTAAATGTGGGTGATATTAAACATAACCCCAAATTTCGCAAATCATTTTCAATCAATTCATCTCAATTGTGTGAAGGCTCTTCAACAATCTAAACTACATGGAAATATCTCTTTGGTACATGTATATTCCATGAACGCAACCTTGTTGAAATAGAATGAGATTGAACCATGAGAAGGTGTCTTAAGAAAAGAAAGCTAAAGCGTAATCTAAATTTTACATTTCTTAAATGACAATATTTTTTGATAACTTGATCACAAAAACATGGATGTAGGTAGAGCATGTTTCATGTTTTCCCTATAAACCATGTTATCAAAATTCTACATACTAGAAGTTGATTACTTTACAATGAGTCAAAACTATTTAGATTTTATTTTCCATTGAAAAATTAAAAGTATTAAATTAGATTTAATTAGAAGAAAATCATCTACGTGTATAAAAAAAATTATATTAATTTAAACTCAGTTTTATATTAATTTAAATTCAGTTTTATATTAATTTAAACTCGATATATCATAGCATTGTCACTGAATGGAGATTGTATGCAAATTTTAGCTGCCTCTACTGCAATTCGTTAGATTGATGCGCACATAGATTAATTGAGTAACCCTCCATAGAACTTGGTAACGCTAGGAGATTTTAAGTTCAAAGTTTGATCATTTACCAAATTGGTGTAGGTAATTTTAAGAGGTTTAAAGTTCTAAATTTATTAAATTTATTCGTTAGTATCTTAAAAATCATTAAGATGGTTAAAAGGGTTTAAGTTTTTTAAGTACTTTTAAAATATATTATTTTAAAATTTCAAAAATATTAATAATGGAAGTGAGTATATTTAATATATTGTAATAAGTATAAGTTATTGGTTATGTTATAAACAATATTTTATTAATAAAATTATAATGATATGTGGTTTTCTGAATCTTTAAAAAATAAAATAAAATTTGAAAAATAAGATATATATTTTTTCATAAAGTAAATAATTAAATAGTTAAAGAATGTAGGTTTTTAGAGTGTTTTATAATGTTGTTTTTAGACTTCTAGATGTACTTATTGTCAATGTCTTTTTCAATCTTAACCTTTATAATCCCTTTTCTCAATACTCTTTTCATATCTTATCGTTTCAATAGTTTATGACATTTTAAAAATTCAAATAGTTTGCATCTAAAAGGCTAAAAGCGTAATCAAATAGTTGAGAAAAAAAAATTGTATTTTCCCATAAATAAAATGTCTTCCTACATTAATTTAGTTTTGGCTATATCATAATCATAAATTAAAATCACTCTGTAATAATTAGTAAATTTAGTGTGCTTAACTATGGAATTCTAATGGGATTTGTTGCATTAATGCTATAGGTATGTACATAATACCACTAGGAAATCATTACATGATGGTTGTAATTAACAAATGGAAATGGCATTACATTACATTCCCCATCAAAAGGGATTTTTTATAAAAAACCACATGCTCAAAAATGTTGATTCAAAGGAAAAGGTGGATGGCCACCGAGATCCTCCTAGATCAGTCCTCCCCCCTTAGGATGCAATGGTCCCCATTGTTTCAAGTTCCCTTGGGATATGTGGAAACATTTGTTGAATCTAAAATTTGGTGATCCACTTGCCTTGTTGAAGTAGTTGTCCTACTTGTACTTGGAATTATCATATGGAAGGATGTCATGAACCTGTTGTTCAAGGTGTTGGATCCGTTCAACAAATCTAGTTGCATGCTCTACCTTGGTTTGAGTGTGGGAGAATATCTCGATGAATATGTAGCAAGAAGAGATATATCAATGGGGGCTAATGGATGGAACCCCAAGCACACTTGAAAAGGGTCATGGACAATAGAGCTATGTTGAACATATGAAAAAATATCATTCTCTAGAAGGGAGCATCTATAGATTGGACCACTGGGTAAGGGAGCACCATGCATCGATTCAATCGAATGCAAGACATGGTAGTGTAGAGGTACCCCCATAGGTGAAGTTAAAATATCTTTGTTCTCCTCAACAATCTTGTCAACTTTCTTATGTTGGATAGAAATCTCTTGGGTCGAGGCTATAGTGGTCGCAATGACCTTCTGTTCACTTTCTAATTGGATCGTGAAGAGGGAAAACTTTGTGGTCTGAGAGATTAATTTGTGGCATTGTTTTGTGGAGATCAATGAAGTGGTAGTAGTTGGAACTACCTTTGGTACCCTATAGAGATAACCTCCCAAAGTAACAATGACACTACAAGGTCGAGACTCATAAACAATGTGGCATTTCCACATATAAGGTTGTCCTAAAAGAAAATCACAAACTTCGAGTGGGGAAACATCACATGGTACCTCATCTTTGAAGGGATTAATGTCATAGGAGAGGTGTAATTGCTAGTTGATGTGGATGTCTCATCCCCGAATCAAATATTTGATGGTGTACGGTTGGGGGTGTGGCATTATCGACAGCTTCATTCTTTTGATGACCTCAGATGAGATCAAGTTTTTTTGACTCCCGTTGTCAACAATAAAATGTAGTGGGGTCCCCTTTACCCACATCTATGAGTGGAAGAGGCGCTCCCCCTCCTTAAGATCCTCTGGTTATTTCGGTTTGATTGTTGTAGTCGTAATGGTAAAAGTGGGTTCTACATCAATGATTTGTTTCCCTTTATTATTCTCTATATTAGAGTCTGAGTCAAGTTTTGATTATTTATTTTTAGCTCGGCCACCAATGATTGTTTCGAGTGACAATCATCGATGTTTTTCTAGGGGATTTTGTGGAACTCACACCACTTTCCAGTGTCCTTCTTCGACTTCCCATCACCCTTCTTAGCTGATAGCTTAGACTGATTTTCTTGATATTAACTCTCCTTGTTTTTTCCTTCATTCTGTGCTTTAGGGTTTCCTTTTCCATGCTTATGTTATGGAATATTTGCAAACTGGAACTCTTGCTTACTCTATTGCTTTAATTTCTTCTCAATTTTGACTACACATCAATAAGCAACTCGTAGTGAGGACATGTCCAACAAATCCATCTCATTTTGAATGTACCTATGAAAACCATTTCGATACTTCAAAACCAAGTGTCGCTTGGAATCTTTCATACCTAGATTTTAGCAGAAAGTATGAAATATGTTAGTGTAATCCAACACCGCCTAGTCTCTTACTTGATGCAGAGTCATCCATCTCATGTATTGGTCATCATATTTTTTGAAAGGGTAGAAATCCTCCTTCAGGGCATCTACAAAGGCCACCCAAGTGGATTCTCTCTCGAATGGCATAGATTCATACACAGTGTACCTCTCCCAGTACCTTCCCACCAAGCTCTGAAATGGGGAAGGGATTTAAGGAGCACGAAGGTGATCTTTTCGCCGTCGGAAATATTTTGGATAGACTAATGTTGATGTTTCTCCAATTAGTATCATCAGGTAGACCATTCCCCCAGATTTTTCATGTTGATTTGACCAAGGGAAATGACCCATTTACTCACGGAGTTTTACTAGTGGTGAATGGCCCAAGTGTAGTCTTTCTCCTGACAAGGAGTGGATAGACTC
>JASDQU010298435.1:3766-13859 GCA_032191745.1 Picea mariana
GAAGATCCTTCTAGAAGCGGAAGCTTCTATTAGGTCTTCTTACATCCGCCTTATTCTATTTTATTGAAAGGCCTTATTAATATTGACCTTTATTACATCTGAATATATTGATCTACCTATGTGCGGGTTAGGACCCTAACAGAGAGAGTGTGTGTGTAGAAAAGCTAGAGGGTGGGGTTCCTTTTATAGCTAAGGAGAGGGGTTAGGGCTAATATAAGAAATAATTAAATAATGACAATTTAATTAATATAAGTATTAATTAAATGTCAATTAAATTAAAGTAAATTATAAAAAACCTCACCTCATTAAAAAAGAGGGAAAGAAAGACAACAAGTAAAGGGGGAACTTTAAGACAAAGTCAAGGGGGGTCCACAATGACAAAACATGTCCACATGAGTCTCATAATGACTTATAAACTTTTATCATCATTGCATAAGAGGGCACATCAACAATGTGGTCATGTCCATCTCCATAGCCACTCCTAGGTCGCAGGGACCATCCCGGGAGAGAGGAAGAGGATCACGCATCAACACATCTTGGTATTTCACCAAGATCTACCTGGTCCAAGACCAGGTTGCCCCAAAACACATCTGGGGGCCCTAGAACACATCTAGGGTCTTATCCACCAAGGTACAAGACCAAAGATCAACCCATGCATTAAGCAAGGGTTCCCTGGAACACATCCAGGGGCCCTAGAACACATCTAGGGAGTTATATCAACCAAGGTTGTGGAGCGGGAGCCGGAGCGGGAGCGGGAGTGGGGAGCATAGATTTTCAAAAATCTCTGGGAGCGGGAGCATTTCGGGAGCGTTTTTTATATAATACATAAAAATATATATATTTTGATGCATATATATATAACATGCAGAATGTTGAATCAATTGCAAAAAACATGAAAGCATAGATATAAGATCATTTAACTAATTGATTAGAGATGATCATTAAAGCATCGACCATTTAGTACATACTACACATATAACATCAATCATAAACATTTGTGGGACTCAACATTAAAGCATCATAACATCAATCATAAAAGCATCATAAGTTATGACATCAATCATTAAAGCATCATAACATCAATCATTAAAGCATCATAACATCAATCATAGACTTCAAAGGTAAAATGTCATATGATGTTCTTAAGTTCATAACTTCATTGTTTACAGAATAAGCCATAATAAAGAGTCAAGAGTCAAGACAAAGTACTAAGTTTTAGAGACTACTTCTAAACATGAAACAAAAAAAGAGATCTAGTATATAGCAGCAACTTAACAAGTACTAAGTACTATGCTCTAAGTTTTCCTCTTGCCAGGAGAAACTTCTAGTTTCTTCTACTGTGATCTTTGAATAAGAGCAGGAACAAGTGGAAGTGATCGTGGAACACGACCAACAGCTGAATGGCCCCCACGTGACAATGGACGTTGTGCAGATAAAGGTAAAAGTGATGAATCTGGAACCCTTGTAGTGGATGGGGGTGGCATGTCTCCTCCAGGAATATGATCGCCATCATGATCACTCAAAAGTTCCTCTTCCAAGCACTCTTAAACAATGGTTCCATCCTGTAAATCAGTCTCCTCTGAATTGTTATCCCAAGTCATATCTCTTTTACAAAAATAATTCCCCTTTGCATCACAGTAATGTGACAACAACCTCAAGTTGTAATGCACATAAACCAAGCTTTCTGCCCAATCTGCATTCAAGTTGTTTCCCTTTACACTGTGGATGAAGCTATAGGTGCTCCAACACCTCTCTGCAGAAGAGGTGTTAACGACCTAAGAAAGCACCTTCACCGCCAATTTATGCAAAGTTTTGGTAGGGGAGCCATACATGTTCCACCATTCGATAGCACCCAACCTATCTTGATCTTTGGTTGCATGCAAGTTACCAAAGACTCCATGCTCACTAATGTATTTGCTCAATTCACTTCGCACTTGAGCACACTCCTCTTCATCAGGTACCAACTTGTCCAATGCAAGAATATATCCATTTTTCACCTTTGGATCTATGTGTGGTTTTCTCCTTTCCCCACCCCCGGGTGTTAGTTGGGCCAACCAAGATGAAGAATAATATTTTGGGGTAAGGACATATGCCAAGGCATGGAGTGGAACATTCAAATTATCCCACCGTTTGACCACAAGTTTATGGATATGATCATACAAGATCGCATCCTTCGGCTGAACAATGTCTTTGATTTGGCCTAGCATGTTGTCCATCTGCTCATACACCTCTCCAATCACCGATCGATCTGTATCTGCAAACCGAATCATAATGCAAATGGGTTTGGTGAACTGCAGAATATACTGAACCTGTTGCCAAAAATGGCCATCAAGAACTGTGTCCTCCACCTCCTGAAAGTCACTTCTCTCAGATACAGATGTAGCCCTGTCTTTTAGATCCTGCCATGAATCACTCGAGGCCATACTAGCCAATGCCTCTCTTACCTTCAACAGACGCCTAAAGGTGAGATAATAGCTAGCAATCTGGTATTTGCAATCTTTAGTAACTCCAACTTGGAGTGACTACGAAAAATGTAATGGGTCATGCTATGATTGGTAATAAATCTTATCATCTTCTTCCCTCTCTTGTACAAAGCACCAATCCATCTATAATCATGGTCCTTCATTTTCATGATATCATGCATCAAAAGGTTCATTGTGTGAACCAAACACCTCGACCAAAATATATTGGGGTACCTATCTTCAATGATTGCTCCTGTTGCCTTACAATTAGCAGCATTATCAGTGATGACTTGAATGACATCGTAGGGCCCAAACTCTTGAATGGTTTTAAGCAAGGCATCTGCAATATTAATCCTTGTTTTGTAGCGATCTGAGTAGTCATGGGCTGAAAGGAAGATCGCACCACTCTTGAACACACCAAGAATATTTATCAATGGCTTGTCTTTCACATTTGTCCAACCATCAGATACAATTGATACCCCATTTAGGTTCCACTCATTTGTAAATTTTCCTAGAGCACCTTGGATTTTGGCTCTTTCGCTGTCAAGTCCCAAGGTTCTAGCTTTGTCATACGCGAGGCTCCTATAACCTTTAGGGGCACCATTGATGGCTTGGACCATTTCATGCCAATATGGCGAGCGAAAAACATTGAATGGTATACCACATGCATATAGAAACTTGTAAACTTTTGCATCCACATCATCTCTACAACCTTGGTCAAGAAATTTTGATAGTGTTCTAGGTGAAGACGAAGGCGAGAATGCACTAGCATAGGGGGATGCGCTTCGACCAATGAACATTCTTCGTGCATTCTCAGGTTCACCCTTTGGTCTTTTGGCTTTGTTTTGTGCTACCTCCTCTTCCCTTTGGTATTTAAGTATATCTTTGGAATCGATAATCACACAAGTTTTGATTCCTATATTCTTACCTTCATCTCAGTACATAGACCCACATAGATGCTTTCTCACACGGGTATAGGAACTTGTGTAGTCTTTATGACAATGGTGGCATATAAATTTCCTTGTTCCACCCCCTTTCCCTCCACTAAGCTTTGTGACATACTTCCACAGAGTTGTGTACCTGTCTTTGCCTTTTTGGGGATCATGATCATCACTGTCATTTTCATTGTCTTCATCCCCTTCCATTCCTTCATCCTCTCCTTGGTATGTGTTGTCCACTTCTATTTCTTCATCACTATCATGGGTATTTCGACGTGAACTTCCCACCACCATCATTATAATAAAAACTAGAACCAAAATGGCACACCACATTGACATCAACATCATGAATGTTGAACCTTGGCCCTTGATAATAAGTTGCTACCTGCAATAGAATGATGGAGGAGAAATGGAAAAGAGTAGGAGAAGAAATTATTCAAATATTGAACATAGCATAATATACTAGTTTATAACACATGCATTTAAAAAAAAAAAGAAAAAAAAATGGGCTCTAAGAGACTACCTCTTTAGCTCTTCAATGGTGGTTGAATATGACTATGGTAGCCTTCAATCTCCCTTCCAAGCTCTCACAAATGGTAGCCTTCAAAGTTCAATCTCTCTTCCAAGCTCTCCAATCTCCCTATGGGAGCCTTCAATATTCCTTCCAAGCTCTTCAATCTCCCTTCAATCTCCTCAAGAACTATCAAGAACTCTCTCAAGAGTCAAAACCCTCTTAGCAAAGATGACTGAAATGGATGAAATGAGAAATAGAATGAGAAAAATGGGAGTGAAAGAGTGTTTTAACCTCTTACCTAACCCTAGGCTACCTTTCCCTTGCCTCATTTCTCCAAAAATACAAAGAAAAAACTCAATTTTTACCTCCTCATGCGCGCGGGCTCAAGGAGCGTTTTTTCCCTCGGGAGCGCTCAGGGAACGTCCAAGGAGCGAACGCTCCCTAAGGGTAGAGCATGTGCTCCCCCTAAGGGAGCGTTCACTCCCTTAACCAAGGAGCGCATTTTTCGTTGAGGGAGCGCGCTCCCTAAAAACGCTCCCGAAGGGGAGCGCGCTCCCTAAATGCTCCCCTTCGGAGCGCGATTCGGAGCAGGTTCGAGGGGAGGGGCACTCCCCCGCAGCCTTGATATCAACCACCAAGGAACACATCCAAGGATCAATCCAAGCACCGGGAAAGGATTCCTGAGAACACATCCAAGGGCCCTAGAACACATCTAGGGACTTACTGCTTGGTCCTAGACCAAGAACCCCAGTCATATACTGGGGGCCCTCACTAGGGTCTTTTGCCATGGCTCTTACTGCTTGGTCTCATACCAAGAAACCCCAGGAGTGTACTCCCTAGTCCTCAGCTAGGGTCTTATGCCATCCTCCCGGAGCATGGCTCTTGCAACTGCACTAATTTCAACACTCCCTCTCAGCAAGAGAGGCATTCTCAGCAACACCAAGCTTGTCTCGAAAGTACACAAACTTTGTCAAGGACAGTGGCTTGGTCAAAATATCTGCGGTTTGTTCTGTCGTCGGAACATACCGAATACTGAGAATGTTCTTCTGCACCATGTCCCAAACATAGTGGTATCTCTTCTCAATGTGTTTCGATCTGTCATGAAACACCGGATTCTCGGAGAGCTTTATACAGTTCCAATTATCACAGTGGATGATTGTGCATTCAAGCTCAGCACTGAACAAATCTGAAAGTAGCTTTCTAAGCCACACTGCTTCTCTACTAGCAACACTTGCAGCAATGTATTCTGCTTCTGCAATGCTCTGGGCTATGGAGCCATGTTTCCTGCTGAACCAGGAGATCATAGTTGAACCCAAACTGAAACAATATCTGGAAGTACTCTTTCGATCCACTGTACTACCCATCCAATCTGAATTTGTATATCCATGAAGCATTACACCTCCACTGGAAGTGTATCTAACCCATATGCTATAGTCCCCCGAACATATATCAGAATATGTTTAACAGCAACCATATGAATATGCTTCAGTTCACACATGAATTGGCTGAGGGCATTCACTGCATAACAAATGTCCGGTTTGGTATGTATAAGATACATCAAGGACCCAATGATTTGTCAATATATGGTGGGGTCTTCCAGATCTGAACCTGTAGCTTGGTCTTGTAACTTTTTCAAGTTAGAAATCATCAGTGTGGACATGGACTTACAATCCAACATGCCAAATCTGCAGAGCACATCAACTGCATACTTGCTCTATGGGAGAAAGATCTCACCTGGTTTCGGCCACACCTCTAAGCCCAGAAAATAATGCATAGGACCCAAATCTTTCATTTCAAATTATGCTGAAAGCTCCCTCTTAGTCTGAGATCATCCACATATAATACTATGATAACAGGATGATTCTGTACAATCTTTATATAATGATTGGGATCTGCAATACTCTTGGTGAACCCAAGACTCTGTAGAAAATTGTCAATTCTTCCATACCAAGCTCTCGGAGCTTGCTTCAATCCATACAAAGCTTTCTTGAGTTTGCAAACCTGGGATTCTTTCCCATGGATCAAGCACCCCTCAGGTTGTTCGATATAAACCTCTTGGTCAACTTCATCGTTAAGAAAATCAGTCTTAACATCCATCTGGTGAAGTTTCCAACCACAGACTACTGCAAGAGAGATCATGATTCCGATGGAAGTATATCTGGCAACAAGAGCCAAGATCTTGTCATAGTCAATACCTTCTTTCTGAGAGAAGCCATGAGCCACAAATCTAGCCTTGAATTTTTCAACACTACCATCTGTTGCATGCTTTATTTTGTAAAGCCATTTGGAGATTACCACTGATTTGCCATGAGGTCTTCGGACCACTGCCCATACATCATTCTTTAGAATTGAATCACACTCTTCTATCATTGCATTCTTCCACACTTTATGTTTGGAGGCTTCTTCAAAGGTATAAGGTTCTGAGTCAATCACAAGATTCAATTGGGCTATTAGGTTGGAGTACTTATCTAGTTTCTTGCTTTCTCTGAAGGTGCCTTTAGGTGCTGCATGTTTTTCTGCTTCTTTTCGAATTTCTCGGCACCAGGTTGGCTTCCTTTTAACAGGAGGTTTCTCTAAAGGAAACTCGATAGTATCCCTTGAGGGATCCACTGAAGACTCTAAGGTCTCCTCCCTCTGCACATCTGGAAGAGGTGAATCTGAAGGTTCTGGAGATGGAGCTTCCTGCTCCTCTGTATTACATGGAAGCTCTCTAGAACAACGAAAAGTTGTTTCTTCATGAAAAGTCACGTCTCTGCTAACCTTAATGAACTTTTGACCTAGGACACAAATTTTGTAAGCCTTTGAGGTTTCAATGTATCCCACAAAAGTTTATTTCTTTCCGGAGGGCTCTAACATAGTCCTCTTTTCTTTTGGGATATGAATATAGACTGGACTGCAAAAGATTCTCAAATGATCAATTGAGAGTTTTATACCAGAGAAAACTTCTTCTGGAGTTTTCTCTTCAAGGGCTTTATGAGAACACATGTTCTGAATGTAGACTGCAGTGCTTGCAGCTTCAACCCAAAGAGATAGAGGTAGATTTTAATCATACATCGTGGCTCTAGTAGCTTCACGAATCGTTCTGTTCTTTCTTTCTGCAACCCCATTGTGCTGGGGATTATAAGGCACAGTCAACTCCCTCTTAATCCCGGAAGCTCGACAAAGTTCATCATACCTGTAGGAGTCAAATTCTTTTCCATTGTCCATTCTGAAATCTTGAAATTCTTGAAAGATTCATCTTTAGTCTTCAAAAAATAAATCCAAGTTTTGCGAGAACAATCATCAATAAAAATGATATAGTAAAGACAACCATTCATAGACGGAGCAGTCATGGGTCCACAAAGATCAGAGTGAATAAGATCTAAAATGCCATTAGTTTTTCTATTATTGTGAGGATAAGCTTTCTTTGTATTCTTACCGAGAGCACAACCTCTACAAACACTATCATGCTCAAATGAAAACACTAGCATACCTATTACCATCTTTTGCAAACCTGGAGGCTGGGAGTGCGTTGTAGTTGAGATGTCCAAGCCTTTTGTGCCAAAGCTCGCAGGAGTTTATCATCTCATGAGCTAATGCTTGAACAACTTGACCTGTGATTTTGTAGAGTCCACTCTCACGAGTTCTGATAGTCATGGCAGAGCTCAAATCTCCATTTGAGGGCCACATGAGAGCCTTCCCTTTGGTGAAGGCTATTGAGTATCCTTTGCTTTCTAACACTACAACTGAGATGAGATTTTTCTTTAATCCAGGAAGAAAAAGAATTTCATCAATATGAAATACATTACCTGATTGAAGTTGAAATGAAGCAGATCCAAACCCTTTTATGTCATATGTGTCATCATCAACCAGTTCTACCTTTACATTGAACTTCTTATCCCGATAATTTACAAGATTCAGTTTGAAGCCTGTCATGTGTTTGGAGGCCCCGCTATCCATTCAATAAACATCCTCCGACTTAGTTATAGTGCCAGAGAGGGATGAGATGAGATAATATTCTTGGTGTTGTTCTTGTTCTTTGGTGGCAGCCCTGGTTCTTCTTCTTTGAGGTTCCTTTTGAGGCTCTGCTTCTTCAGTGGCAACTAAGGCATGGAACCTACATTTTCTTCTCTGTTGTGAGGGAGGGTTCCTGCAATCTTTTGCATAATGTCCTAGCTTATTACAATTAAATCATCTTACTTTAGATAAATGAGGATGAAGATGAGATAGCTTACCTTGTGGTTCCTTACCTTTGCCTTTGGGCTGAGGAAACTTTTTCCATCTCTTAGCTTTAGCTAAAAGGGCATGATCTCTTACGGTTGAGTGCACATTTATACTTTTGAGTCCTCCTTCTTCTTCTAAGCAATCATGCCATAATCTCTCAAAGTTAGGTTGAGCTTCTCTTCCGTTGATCGAAGCGAGAAAGATTCCACATGACTCAAGGAGTCCATCAACTGCAGTTTGTACAAGCTCATCATCATCCACAGCAACTCCTATTGTTGTAAGTTGATCTTTGGTTTGAGCAATCTTCAAAACAGCGATGGTTTCATCCTTGCCCATCCTTAATGTACATAGTTGTTTCTTCAATATTCTTTTCTGAGTTGGAGCCTTCTTTTCATAGAGATTTGCTAGGGCATCAAAGCATTCTTTGGCAGTCCTTATATGATCAATGAGGGGCATCATGTTGTCCTTAACTGAGTCAAAAATGACTCTTTTAGCTTTGGCCCGTCTCTTCTTGTATGTTGCATTGTCAGTATTTGAAGTGGGTTATTCTATTACCCTAGTAACCAGCTCATCCAAGTCACCCTCTTCTAGTATGTTGAGTACCCTAGACTTCCAAGCATTGAAGTTGGAGGCCCCTTCAAGCCTATCTTCTGCTTTGACTGAAGATGAGGCCATGTTGAGTTCTGGATCAGATAATGAAATGGATTTACTGTTGATCTGCAAAACAAACCCTAAGAAGTGGATCTACGAAGGCTCAAGTCTGTAATTCTTGAGCTCTTTTCACGCCCTAAGCTCTAATTCCGTGTTAGTTTTAGGGAAAATTAGAGAAAACAATTATGCCTTATAAATTTTGTTCACTAGATCAGCACATTTAAGAAAAGGCAAACAGTTCTGAATTAAATTCTGAATATAAATAACATTTCTGAGTGCAAAAACAAATGTTAGCTTACCTCCAGGGTTTGATCTCTATCATATGGACTGAAGGACAGTTTGCCAAGGGAATAGACCACAAACAAGGTTGTAGAAGGATGTTGTCCACAGCTGAGACTGTAGAACTCAGCAGCAACAAATACTCCACAAGATGAGACAGCAAAACACCACAATAGGAAACACCAAGACCTCCTAAGATGAAATAGCAATACCCTCCACAACTGAAACAGCAATACCCTGCACAGAAAAGGAAGACAGCACAGGGATAAACCCCGACATGAGGGACAACAAGCAGTAGAACGCCCACAGGAGCCTCAACTTAGGTAGCGACAGCCAATAGGAGAGGCCGCGACACTTATACACAAGTCTGGTAGCCCAGAAGAAGGGCCGCGGCACCTGTACTTAGGTCCATGGCTCTAGTAAGCAGGTTCGACAGCCAAGGGAGACACCACTGGCACCTCATACACCAGCAGATAGAAGGAAGAAGCTCTGGGTCAAAGCAAATCCAAGTAAAACACCTTAGATCTAAAACAAATAAACCAAAGGAGAGGTTTCACCATCACCAAGAGAGAGTAACTGAGGTAGTCGCAACAATAGGAGAGTGAGGAGAGAGTGTGTGTGTAGAAAAGCTAGAGGGTAGGGTTCCTTTTATAGCTAGGGAGAGGCATTAGGGCTAATATAAAAAATAATTAAATATCATTTAAATTAAAGTAAATTATAAAAATCCCCACCACACAAAACAAGAGGGAAAGAACGACAACATGCAAAGGGGGAACTTTAAGACCAAGTCAAGGGGGGTCCACAATGACAAAACATGTCCACATGAGTCTCATAATGACTTATAAACTTTTATCATCATTGCATAAGAGGGCACATCAACAATGTGGTCATGTCCATCTTCATAGCCACTCTTAGGTCTCATGGACCATCCCAGGAGAGAGAAAGAGGATCACGCATCAACACATCTTGGTATTTCACCAAGATCTACCTGGTTCAAGACCATGTTGCCCCAGAACACATTTGGGGGCCCTAGAACACATCTAGGG
>JASDQU010298440.1:758-14014 GCA_032191745.1 Picea mariana
TTCGGGTGTTCACCTCTTGGCTATTCTTCGAAGGGTTCCTCCTTCGAAATGTGTGGATCTCTACCACATGCCCGTCTAGATCCAATGGTTTGGATTGAAATCTCTCTTCATGACTTCGCAAAGACCTTCGTTTTCTCTCGACAAACCTCCCAAATTTCTAGCTCCCGAACCTCTCGATCTTCTACCACCTATCCCCCCTTCGACGATGGGTGATTTCTCCATCTTTGGGACCTCAGAAAGTCATCGAATCCTTTGCACGCTTAGTGCAACTTATCCTTTCGAGACTTATACTATCCTCAAATACTTTTTGCACTCCTTGCAGATTTCTACGCAGACTCTTTTGCGACTTTGCTCGGCTTGAAAACCTCAAGGTTACCAATTCCCTTGCATCCTTTAGTGGACTTCTTCTTTCCCTCTTGGCAGTCTCTCGCTCTGCTTCTTGAGCTTGTAAGGTGAACTTACAACACCTTAGGCACACTCCTTGCGCTTGGATCAGTTCTTCGACGACTTCTCCCTTAGCCTCATGGAAAGTTTAAGGCATCTCCTTTCCTTTTTCAATGCACTTCTTGCAAAGCCTTCCTTCACTAGAATGTTCAACAATTCTGGGATTCTCCAACACCTCCAACCATGTTGCTTCTATGCACATTCACACTATCTCGATTCCTACTTGGCAGATTATTTTAGAGTGTTCAGTAACTCTGAACTGTGCTTCTCCCCACACAGTCTTTCCTTCCAAGGTACTTAACCTACTTGAAATTTCTCCCTGAGTCTATAAATTAATCTCGTGCACCCTCCTGGTAGCTTCTCTTCTGACTCCACTAAGTTCAGACACACACTCCTTGCATCGGCTCACAGGTTTTCCTTGCTCTGTCGCGCACTCCTTTGCTCTGTCGCGCACTCCTTTCACTTAGCCTAGAGAACCAAACTTAATTCAACACACTCTCAGATATAAAATTGTATTTCTATCCCTGTAGATGATTTCTAACATTCATCTACAATTCACAAACATGTAAATGACATTCATAACACAACATCCATTACAGAGAAATTAAAAACAGGAAAAACTTTCATTTTCTATTAATGGTGGAATGCCAAATTACAATGGGGGAGTCCGAGCTACAACTGAGTCTTGACTCTTTGTGTTTCTCTCCCTACAACCCGACCAACCTTCTACTTGGAAATAATAAAAATATTTATACAAGAGGGGATCGACGAGCTTCCCTCCCAGGCTAAACTAGTGGTGTCAAATCACCATTTAAAATGCTTATCAAAAGGACAAATTACAATGATGGAAATCTACTCCAAATCAGATGCAGATCCATTATGTTGTCAACCACTTAATGGGGACCTTGTCTCCAGCTTGTGCGAAAGAAAAATTTGGCTCTTCCAACTTGTCCTCCTTAATTTCCTGGATCACGCTTTGGATTCTCGAGGAAAAAATGAGAGGGCGATGCCTCTCCTTCCTTAAATGCGCACCATGCGTGAAATCTGACTAGTGTGTGTTGAGATGGAGCGACGTTCCTGCATCATACTCCACGGCTACAAAAATCATGAGCTCCTTCTCATGAGCTTCCAACGCGATTGAAATCCTCCTGGATCCCAAACTTTCTCTTAGAGTTGTCTCTTGGCTCCTCTGCTCTGCCTCTTCTTCTCCTACATCACCCTCGATGCTCATGCAGGTTTCATGTTTCTCAGCTTCCTCGTGCTGATCATTTCCTCTGTCCACTCCAACATCACATTCCTTATCTCCTCAACTACTTCGTCTAGATGCTCTATCGGGTGACTTTCCTCCTACAGACTAGATTGTTGCATTCCTACCTTGTTCATGGGAAAATCATGTTGATTTACCAAGTCATCTTATCCATCTCTTATGGCCTTGACTTGCCACCCTGTTGCGTCCTCCACTTCTACAGTCTCAATATTGAACTGTCATTTAACTACTTCCTTTGACAGATTGACCCCTGTCATTTTCTTGACTGGTTCTGTTCCAACTTCCACCAACTGCAACTCGTGTTGGTGTATCTCCCCTAGCATGACTATCTCTTGGCAGCCACCTTCTGGTTCTGGATTACCCAACCAATCCCCAAGTTCCTTTAACTCCAATTCCCACTAAGTGAGTAACTCAACTGAGCGTTCTCCTTTTGTCGGGACAAACATCAGTATATGTTCCTCTTCTTCCATGACAGTCTCATCTTATTGTCTTTTTGTCGCATCTGCAACATTTGTGCTAGCCTTGCCTTGGTCGCTTGGTAGGAATATCTCAACTCCTCCAATGATCACAACACTCCCCCGATCCTTCTCTTCGATGGTGGAAGTTTGCAACTTCTCATCATCTTCATTCACATGGCTCGCAGCTCCGCATGAATCTCCATCTGAGTGAGGTATTCCTCCTGCCTCCTCTTCATTTGTCAACATCCTTTGACGTGAACTCTCAGTTGAGATCATCTCTTCATCCTTTCCCACCTCGCAATTGGGATGTCTCCTCTACCCACTTGGCACTTTACGAGATCCATTGATCCCTTCTCAATTCCCTCCTGGCAATCTATGAGACTCTTTCCAAATCTCTTTCCCTCGTCACTGAGGTTTTCAGAGTGCCTCAGCCACCTTCTTAACTTTTGCTACTCCTGTCTGGTCAACAACTTCTGAACATGCCATCTGGTTTTTCTCTTCAAAGTCCATTCGTACCTCCAGTGCACCTTTGCCTCCTGCTGCATCTTGAATGATAGCTTCTCCATCTGTGCTCAAATTTCACCGAGCTCCTTGTCCATCTCCACTCTTCTCTTCTACGAGTAGACTCCCCCTTGACCATTTTTATGACCATTAATGGCCATCTTCACCTTCTCCCTGCCCTCTTGGAAAGTCTAATGTTCACTCTGCAACTGAGAGCATCTTCAACTTCTCCTTCACCTGAAATCTACAGACGAAAACTTGCTCTGATACCACTCTGGCGCAAACCCCCTTCCCTCCAAAGGGTTGCTTGACCTCCCGATCTAGGATCGTTCAATTCGCCAAACTGAATGGTATGTCGGGCTCCTGATGGAACTATTTTAACTTGACACATGCCCTTCACTTCCTCAGTGTGGTTATGTAGCACCCGCAGACCCTCTCTTTAGCGCTTTTCAAATCTTAACTCCAGCGCTGCTAGCTCCCCGTGCTAGGCTTCCTCCTTGACGTGACCACAGTTTACGATCGTGGGTCAAATCCCTTCATGATCCCGCGCTTCAGAACTATCGCGAACTACTTGCCCCCCTTTCCCCTATTTTCGAATCGGTGAATTCTTCGGAACCAAATATATGGTCTACGTTCTCCTCGCAATCAACGACTGTGATCAACTTCGCAAGTTCAGGCTTCATGAGTCCTCTCTTCTCCCGACTATGCTTCTCCTTCTGACTTGCAAACCAATGATGTCTTAATCCTTTGCCACGCGTCCTACCTCGATGGATGGATATGATTACTTCGCTACCTAGCACTTTGGGTGTTCTCCTCTTGGATTTTCTTTGAAGGGTTCCTCCTCTGAAATGCATGGATCGCTGCCATGTGCCCATCCAGATCCAACGGTATGGATTGAAATCACTCTTCGCAACTTCGCGAATACCTTCATTTTCTCTTGGTAAACCTCCTGAAGTTCTAGCTCTCGAACCTCTTGATCTTCTACCACCTGTCTCCCCTTCGACGATGGATGATTTCTCCATCTTCAAGACCTCGAAAAGTCCTCGACTCCTTTGCACGCTTAGCGCAACTTCTCGTTTCGAGACTTAGACTGTCCTCAAATACTTTCTGCACTCCTTGCAAAGTTCTGCGTAGACTCTTCTATGAATTTGCTTGTCTTGAAAACCTCCAAGATTCCCAGTTCCCTTGAGTCCTTCAGTGGACTTCTTCTTTCCCTCTTGGCAGTCTCTCGCTCTACTTCTTGATCTTGTAAGGTGAACTTACAACACCTTAGGCACACTCCTTGTGCTTGGCTCAGTTCTTCAACGAATTTTCCCTTAGCCTCATGGAATCATTTAAGGAATCTTCTTTCCTTTTTCGACGCACTTCTTGCAAAGCCTTCCTTCACCAGAATTTTCAACAATTCTGGGATTCTCCAACACCTCCAACTGTGTTGCTTCTATGCATGTTCACACTAGCTCGATGCCCTCCTGGCAGGGTATTTCAGAGTGTTCAGTAACTTTGAACTATGCTTCTCCCCACACAGTCTTTCCTTCCAAGGTACTTAACCACCTTGAAATTTCTCCCTAAGTTTATAAATTAATCTGGTGCTCCCTCCTGGCAGCTTCTCTTCTGACTCCACTAAGTTCAGACACGCACTCCTTGCGTCGGCTCACAGAGTTTCCTTGCTCTATCACGCACTCCTTGCACTTAGCCTAGAGAACCAAACTTAACTCAACACACTCTCAAATAGAAAATTGTATCTCTATCCCTGCAGACGATTTCTAACATTCATCTACAATTCACAAACATGTAAATGACATTCATAACACAACATCCATTACTCAGAAATTGAAAACAGGAAAAACTGTCATTTTCTATTAATGGTGGAATGGCAAATTAAAATGGTGGAGTCCGAGCTACAAATGAGTCTCGACGCTCTGTGTTTCTCTCCCTACAACCCGACCAACCTTCTACCTGGAAATAATACAAATATTTATACAAGAGGGGCTCGACGAGCTTCCCTCGCACGCTAAACTAGTGGTGTCAAATCACCATTTAAAATGCCTATCGAAAGGCCAAATTACAATGATGGAAATCTGCTTCAAATCGGATGTAGATCCATTTTGTCGTCAACCACTTAATGGCAACCTTGTCTCCAGCTTGTGCAAAAGCACGATTTGGCTCTTCCATCTTTTCCTCCTTAATTTCTTGGATCGCACTTTGGATTCTCGAGGCAAAAATGAGAGGGCGACGCCTCTCCTTCTTTAAATGCGCACCATGCGTGAAATCCAACTAGTGTGTGATGAGGTGGAGCAATGCTCCTACATAACATGGAGGGTTTCTTGGGCATGTGAGAGCGATTTTCCTCAAGGGAGATAATCTCAAGACCCAACTTTCTATACTCGGGCCTTGTCAGGGACATGCATTGAAAAACGATCAAGACCATTCTGCTCTGATACCACTAATCCGGATTATTTTTGGTACGAAATGAGAGAGGAGATATAACACATAAATATACAAATATATTGCAAGAATGACAATAATATAATAGAGATATATCAGAAATATAATATGAGGCACATATATACAGTAATACACAATTTCTATTAATGAGCGAAATGTACAAAACTGTAGAAATACAGAGTGAAAGACTCGTTAGAATGGTGGAAGCTTATCTCTGAGAAGAGATGTGACGGATAATCACATTCACAAGAAGATGAATGTTACAATGAGGCTCCAAAGACCTTTTTATCATAAAGAAAATCCAAAACCCTAACCCTAGAAGATGAAAAGCCAACAGTTTTGTGGACCTCGTTTTGGGTAGTTTAGTGTATCAACTTCTCGGGGGGGTAACTTTGGCATAAAATCTTCGTTTGGGGTGCACGATAGGTCGTTGGAAAGGTATCGTCGAGGAGATTCATTTTAGGGGCTCAATTAGATTCTTTGGATGAAATTGAGGTGCTCGATCTCGAAAAAACTTCATTTAGGCCTTCAAAATGGCCTCAAAAGTTTAGGAACTGAAAAAACTGTTAAAAAAAGTAAGTTACCAGAAAATTGTTTTGAGCCAGTTGGAATAGGTGGGTGCCCACCGATATCCACCTGGATCATAAGAATGGGTAACTAATTAATTTAAACCCATATTCGAAATCTTTCCTAATTGTTTTGACTCAATCGTTGGAATATTGATTAAACCCTCAAAATCATGGCTCACTTTGTTATTTATCCATGAGAGAACTCGGTCGAATTTGAAGTTAGTATGGATTTGATGAAACAATGATTATTAAACTTGCATTGGGGATTCAAACCTAATTTGATTTTGCAGCAGTGATTTTGGGGCTATGGTGTATTTTTTATAATGAACAGTTGATGGTTTTATGATTATTTTCTCAGCCTTTCATGTTAACTTTTATAACTGGATCCATAATTGTTTTTTCGATAGAACGCTCCACCATTTAAAAGGAAAATGAAACTTAACATGTTTGATAGTTATGATATTTCTCTTGAGTTTCATATTGAGCAGTTTAAAATTTGCTATGTCGTGGATATTGTATGTTGAAATTTTTAAAGAAATGGTTATGGCACAAACAAAATTGATTAGTGGGGGTTTTTGTCATGTTGATTTGGAAATAATTAACTTGATGAAAAATGGTAAATTAGATATGGTTTCAACACATGACATTAATGTTGATTATGGAATTGAATAAATGATCATTTTTGTTCAAAATAGTAATCATTTCATTCACGTTCATAATTTCATTTTTTGCTAATTATATGCCCACCATCTTCCCAATAACATTTAATTATTCCTTGTTCTATTATTATGAATTTCATTTGAAAAGGATTGGGTGAAGGTTGGAATTGGAAATTATGCTATGGAGAGATTGTTTTTATAAGTTTTTTCATTTTTCTTAAAACAATATCCATTTATTCATTCCCATCCATACTATCATTTTTTATTCATTACAAAGCCCCTCATTTTCCTAATGATCACGTAACTCCTTGTTTCAATGCAATTGATTATTAAATTCAATATGTGAAGGATTGTATCGATGGATGGATTGCATGTGCTTCTATTGTGAATGATAGAGACAACATTTTGATCTCATTTAGGTAGAGTGTTAATGAATTAATGGCTAAATGTTTTCCATACTCTGATTTGAATCTTGCTTCAGGATGAGTTTTTTTAGCAGGGGCAACAATGGTAGAGGTTCCAACAAAGGCATATGTAATAATTGGAAAATGGGCCATAGAAGGCCACAATTCTCAATTCACTTTGATGTTGATCTGAGAGAATTAAATAATATTTTTCAAGTTGGATTCTTTAATTTATGTTCCCCCTCATGTCTCTATGCAACCAGAGAAACCTGTCAATGATGGCTGGCAAGAAATTGCCCATTAGCTCGTTGTACATCATCATGGCTAGCCTACAATATCATTATTGTTTCCCCCTCCTCCACCACCATTCAACCCAAATTCCCAAAATTATCGTGTTCCTCACCAATCCAAAAATCTCATGTAAGCAAGAGACTCAAAACTTCCATTCTCGAGCCAGAAATAGATAAAGGAAAAGGAGTGATCGATCCTTCCAAGTCTTGCAAAGACTCATCTAAATTAGTGTCCTCTCATGTCCACCTTAAAGATGGTTTTTCCCATGTCATCAATGAAAGTCATCCCCAAGTTTCCAATCAAACGCAAATTGTTGCACAAGATACATCAGTAAAAGGATCAAAGGAAGGAAACAATGAAAAAAGGCAGACCGCCTCTCACAGTAAATATGGGTTTTAATGTTTTTTTTAGGACATATTTTATTGGTAGGATGACATAATGTTTTGGACATCAAAGATACATTTAGACATAATTTTTTTGGACAACATGGATATAATTATATTTCTGGGAAATAGTCATGTTTTATTTTGATACTAAAATATTTGACTATTTATATGAGGATGGGAGTTACAAGGCGAATGTTTGAGTTAATTTTTTTGGGTGTTATATTTCATATTTTGTTGATCATTAAAAAAATGAAAGTTGGAGTATAAAGGGGTCCCACCTATTTAGTTATTATTTAAATAGACCCTTATTTATTTATTGTTATTTATTTGTCTCAACTTTTTGGTTAAGCTGACTAAGATTAACAAAAAAAGGTAGTTGAACTACCATAACTTATTGGAAAAAGAATAAAATCGCAATCAAAGGAAGAGACAAGGGAGGAGAATAGAGGGAAGAAGGAACTTCTAATATAAGGTCTGTTCTATACTTGTGAGATTATTATTTTCTTCATTTGCTCTATGTTTACTTGAAAGATAAACCATCTTGATGACAACAGGGTCTTATTGAAGGAAGCAAGATTCAAAACTAAATCATATCTTTCAGCAGCTTGTTTCTAAAGGTGTAAGATATATCTTAGGCAGTCTATATATTCTTGTTTGTTTGTGGATTAGATTTCATGACTGATAAATAATATTTTGCATAGTCAAGTCATAGTACTTTTATGGCAAGCTGACCTAAATCTCTAGATTCAGTTTTCTTTTTTTGTCAGAGTCTTTTTGTATGGTGCCCATCAGAGGCTTCTAAATTTGACTTTGGTCCCCACCCTCACTGGGTTTGTAAAGAGAATTTATGCTTTGTATCTGAGATTGAAATCAATATAAAGAAATCAAATGGATGATTTTTGTCTCACATGTGTATCGTAATTGATATTTTCAGATTCCTTTTATCCTTGTCTCTTTATCCATTTTGGCCTTGTTAAAATACATTTCAATTTGGGTTTTCTCTCGTTTTGGCATTTAAGCGATTCAAACTGTAAATATGGTTCAACATTCTATTACTTGAAGTGAAAATGTTGGTATTATTGGGATATGGATGTTGGAAAATGTCTTATGGGTGTGAATATGTTAGGTGTTGCTCACATTTTATGATTGATTTTTTGGGGTTTTCTCTGTAGAGGGGAAAGAATAGTAGGGTCTCGTGACTATTGTATAGCACCCCACCTCATGTCTAGACCTTGGAGGATATGCAGTCCTTTTGTATTGTTATTACCAATGTTTGCAGAGTTCTGAAGGCCATTGTATTATGTCTTGATGTCACTTTGAAATTTTGTTGTGGGAAGGGATGGTTATTGTCTCACTTGTAGTCCACACCCTCACCTCACACCCACTTTTTCTGCTCCAAGTTTTGTTACCCCATCAAATACGAATGGGAAATTAATGAATTTAAACCCATATTCGAAATCTTTCATAATTGTTTTGAATCAATCGTTGGAAGATTGATTAAACCCAGAAAATCATGGCTCACTTTGTTATTTATCCATGAGAGAACTTGGTCGACTTTGAAGTTAGTATGGATTTGATGAAATGATGATTATTAAGCTCTCTTTGGGGTTTCGAACCCAATTTGATTTTGCAACAGTGATTTTGGGGCTATGGTGTATTTTTTATAATGAATAGTTGATGGTTTTATGATTCTTTTCTTAGCCTTTCACGTTGACTTTTATAACTGAATCCAAAATTGTTTTGTCGATAGAGCGCTCCACCATTTAAAAGGAAAATAAAAACTTACAATGTTTGAAAATTTTGAGATTTCCCTTGAGTTTGATATTGATCAGTTTAAAAGTTGTTATGCCGTGGATATTGTATGTTGAAGTTTTTAAAGAAATGGTTATGGTACAAACGAAATTGGTTAGTGGGGGGTTTTGTCATATTGATTTGGAAATAATTAACTTGATGAGCAGTGGTAAATTCGATATGGTTTCATCACAATACATTAATGTTGATTATGGAATTGAATAAATGATCATTTGTAAAATAGAACAACAATCATTTCATTCCCATTCATAATTTCATTTTTCACTAATTATATTCCCACCATCTTCCTAATAGTATATAATTATTCCATGTTTTATTATTATGAATTTCATTTCAAAAGGAATGGAAAAGGATTGGATGTCGGCTAGAATTGGAAACTATGATATGGAGACATTGTTTTTATAATTTTTTTCATTTTTCTGCAAACAATATCCATTTATTCATTCCCGTCCATACTATCATTTTTCATTCATTACAAAGCCCCTCATTTTCCCAATGACCTTGTAACTCCATGTTTCAATGCAATTGATTATTAAATTCAATATGTGAAGGATTGTATCGATGGATGGATTGCATGTGCTTCTGTTGTGAATGATAGAGCCAACATTTTGATTTTATTTAGGTAGAGTGTTAATGAATGAATGGTTAAAGTTTTTCCATACTCTAATTTGAATCTTGCTTTAGGATGAGTTTTTTTAGCAGGGGAAGCACTGATAGAGGTGCCAATAATAATTGGAAAAGGGGCCATAGAAGGCCATGATTCTCAAATCACTTTGAAGTTGATCCGCAAGAATTGAATAAGATTTTCCAAGATGGATTATTTAATTTATTTGGCCAAGGGATTATGTAGCCTAGACCTGAGAGACCTCCTTTCTAGCCTCATAAAAAATTCTCCCGTGTCCATGTTCCCCCTCATGTCTCTATGCAGCTAGAGCAACCTGTCAATAATGGATGGCAATAAATTGTCCATCATCCTATTGTACATCATCATGGTTAGCCTACATTATCATTATTGTTTCCCCCTCCTCCATCGCCATTCAACCCAAATGCCCAAATTGATCGTGTTTCCTCACCAACCTAGTCCTCTCATGCAAGCAAGAGACTCAAAATTGTCATTCTCGAGCCAAAAATAGATAAAGGAAAAGGAGTGGCAGATCCTTCCAAGTGTTCCAAAGACTCCTCTGAATCAGTTCCCTCTCATGTCCACCTTAAATATATGTGTTCCCATGTCATCAGTGAAATTTAGCCCCAAGATTCCAATCAACCACAGATTGTTGCAAAATATGCATTGGTAAAAGGATCAAAGGAAGGCAATAGTGAAAAAAAGGCAAACCACCTCTCACAATAAATATGGGTTTTATTGTTTTTTTTTAGGACAAATTTTATTGGTAGGATGACATAATGTTTTGGACATCAAAGATACATTTAGACAAAATGTTTTTGGATAGCATGGATATAATTCTATTTTTGGACAATAGTCATGTTTTATTTTGATACTGAAATATTTGACTATTTATATGAGGATGGGAGTTACAAGGAGAATGTTTGAGTTAATTTTTTTGAGTGTTATATTTCATATTTTGTTTATCATTAAAGAAATGAAAATCGAAGGAACAAGGGGGTCCCACCTATTTATTTATGATTTAAATAAACCCTTATTTATTTATTATTATTTGTTTGTCTCAACTTATTGATTAAGATAACTAAGTCTAACAAAAAAAAAGGTAGTTGAACTACCATAACTAATTGGAAAAAGATTAAAATCTCAATCAAAGGAAGAGACAAGGGAGGAGAATAGAGAGAAGAAGGAACTTCTGATATAAGATCTGCTCTATACTTGTGAGATTATTATTTTCTTCATTTCCTCTGAGTTTACTATAAAGTTAAACCATCTTGATGACAACATGGTCTTATTGAAGGAAACATGATTCAAAACTGAATCATATCTTTTAACATCTTGTTAATAAAGGTGTAAGATCTATCTTAGGCGATCTGTATATTCTTGTTTGTTTGTGGATTATATTTCATGACTCATAAATGTTGGCAATTTCAGTTAACATAAAGCAAATCAACGTATACTTGTCATTGATGGCAAGTACAGTTGTGGTTGTTGATGGCAAGTACAGTTGTCGTTGCAGTGATGACAATAGCAATGAATAGCCGCGCAACAATAATCGGGAGGAGAAGAGTCAGTGACCATAGGATCCCATTCAAATTTCTCGAAAGAACGAGGGCCGTCGGATCTGTAGAAGTTGCGAGAGAGATAAGCCATCGGAGAATCGGGGATCGAGACTTTGAAATGTCCAGTTTACTCTACAACGAAAACCCCGAAATCGCGATACGCGATTTCGCGATTTGATCGCTGTCGTTAAATCAAGCAGGGATCTGGACCGTTCATTTGTATGGACGCGTGGCAGCCAGGAGGCTTCATCGGAGATTCGGGGATCGGGATTTCATAATGCAAAGAACACAATGCAACAAAAACCCCGATTTCGCGATATGCGAAATCCCGACTGAATCTGAACCGTCAGATCAACATGTGATCTAGACCGTTGATCCAACTCACATCGGTAGACCATGTCACCCAGGGACACATGGCACAACCAGAGAATGACAGGTGTCAGGCAGATCTAACACTTCAGGCTCATGCAATTCACGAATCAGAGTGACACGTGGAAGGATCTAACACGTGTCAAACCACGTGTGACGTCAGCAGAGGCATTGGCGATCGGGACTTTGATATGTCAAGAACACACTGCAACAGAAACTCCGAAATCACGATATGCGATTTTCCGATGTAATTTGAGCCGTCGAACTAGAATTGATTTGGACCGTTGAATCTCTGCATGGAGTATCGGGGATCGGGAATCGGCACTTTGCAATGTCAAAATCTCTTGACATCAAGAACTCCGAAATCGCAAAATGCGATTTCGCGATTTAATCGCAGCCATTGAATTCAGAATGAATCTGAACCGTAGATCCTAGCCCTGGTCGGAGTTTCGGGGATCGGGTTTTGGTATTGACAATAACATTGAACATCAGACATCGCGAAATCGCGAATCCCATGGACATAAACATTATGTCATCGTAAGTGTCGAAACTCCGATGGAGTGATAAGACCAAGGTCACACAGAGACAGGTCATATGGACCATGTTCTAGCCAGGAGGGCTAGTGCACATTTTCGAGAGGTATGGTGGTGGTCACGTGATAGCTGGTCACATGGACCATTGTGTATCCAGAAGGGGCTAAAGCTCGGGAAAGGAGCACATCGGGGATCGGAGAATCGGGGGTTCTGAGTACATGTGGTCTCGACACTGTGAATGCCAAAATTGCGATGAGTGAAATCCCGATTTGATCTGAACCGTTGGATCAAATATTGATCGGAGGGTCATTGTTCTCTTTCACAGTTAACGACTGAATATGATTTCTATTAGTGAAACAGACTCATCATGAAGAATTAGTTAACGTTTCAGATGACGATTCAGTTGTTGAGACAGTTGTCGTTGCTCTTGCCGAAGGATATGGGAAGTGGAACCGTCATAGCAGAATGTATAAAAGAAAACGAGTGACATTGTATATAGTAAGTGACTCTGCGTGAAAAAGATTGAAATAGTAAGAAAAAGAGAAAGGAGAAGGAGTTAAGGATGAAGTCTGATTGATATACAAAATGAAATAAATTGATATGAGGATTGGAGAAAAGGACAGACAGAGCAGATGAAATACAGAGAAGAAGAATAGAACGAGTTGAAGAAGAGTAGAATGGAAAAAATGAGAAGTTGTAGCAGAACAGAACAATAGAGAAAAGCTGAAGCAGAGCAGAACGATAGAGCAGAGCAGAACGATAGAGTAGAGCAGAAGCAGAGCAGAACGATAGAGCAAGCAGCAGAAGACAAGATTTACAGAACAAAGTAAAATTGGTATGAACTGATTTATCTGTAAAGTTGAATTCTTATTTAATCATTAATATCTTAGGGAGGTTGGGAGGTGCTCGGGAGGATTGTTGTCCTCAGAAGTTCAAG
>JASDQU010298440.1:25374-37266 GCA_032191745.1 Picea mariana
TTTTCATGATTTGTAAGTGAATTTTTCATGCAAAACTTCTTAATTGAATGGTTGTAGGCTTAATTTATTACATTTTCTATATCATTGCTATTATATTGCTAAATCTTGAAACCCTAGGTAGCAAGCACACTAGTAGGTCATTGCTATATGTCCCCATGCATGAGAAATTGTTTTAGCAATTGATAAAGGAAGATATAGCCTAGCCGTTGCTACACTTATCTCCTTTTTTTCTGAGTTAGCATCAAATTATAGGTTGAATAGAGGAGACGTCCTAGGCCTAGTTAATTCTACACCTAAGGTTTTAACCTTCTAGGGTTTGAAGAGCCTTGCTCTTGCAACACTTTTCTCCCTTAGATTTGTATTATGAAGCTAGCCGTTTTTCCAAGAGTATTTAGAGAAAGAGGAAGGAGCATGAGGCCTTGCTTAAGCAACACCGGAATGAGCCTCCTTCCCTTAGGGTTTTGATTCTAGGGCCCTGCCATTGCAGCACCATAGAACCTAACCTTCTAGTCTTTAAATTTTAATCCTCCTGAGATTTTTGCCCTTACTTTTGACTCCATTTACCCTAAGACATTGGTATTCTTTCCAACGTTGAGCTTATTGTATGTAAAATCAACTTTCAAACCTTCAAATTTTGAAACCCTAACTAACCCTAACGCACTAACTAGGGCTGACGTCATACCTGACGCAACAACCCTTCTAACCTAGCAATAAATGATGACATCATGCCTTATTTGAGCTATTGTTGATAGAAAATACTGTTGGCTTGATCATCTCGTGATAGATATTGATGAATTGGTAATTTTCATTGGCTAATTAGCAAAACGTTGACCTTCTTTGTCTATCATATTACTAACCCTAAAGGAAGCTGACGTCATCCCTAGGATATTGACGCAGCAATCTCTTGTATTTGAGCAATTAATGACATTTAATGCATTGATTTAATTCAAGGATTGATCATTTTCATTAGATGCTATATTATTCTAGTGTTTATTGACAAGTAACATTATATTGCCATTGTCATTATTGCAAACATTGACTTCGTCAATATTTACTGCTGTTTATGCTCATATACATTAAATTTGATAGTCATTGATTCATGAAGTATTAACCATCATTGCATGTACTAGTTTCATTGTTGTCTTGTCTCGCAAGCAGGTGCCTCTTCTGTGGTTATTCTTCATTTGACTATCTTCTGGGCGGTAATCTGTGAAAGGGAAACTAGCCTTAATCCTTTGCCCTTTTTCCTTTCAAACCCCAGATTGCCAGGGACATCTCCCTTGGGCTTAGCCACCCTAAATAGAAAGGACCTCCCCATTGTGGTGACATTGGGTGGGGTAGGTCCCTATTACGCCAATTTAACCCTTATCCTCTAGTCTATGACCTAAACTACAAACTGAGCGATAACAGTCACCTAGGGTTTTTGTTCAACAATAATCATAAATACATGCAAGAAATTAAACTACAACCATTCATTCAAGAAGTTTTGCAGAAAAATACTTACAATTCACCAAGAAATAAATGTGCAAACCCTAGTTGTAACACCTTCCTTCATGAGAGAAACCAAAATATGCCAAAATAACCTTCCTTCAACAAGTGCGCATCACCCAAGTATCCAATAACCCAAGATAGGGCGCTAATTTTAGAACTCACTAATGAGTGAGTGAGTTGTGATGATAAAATGAGAGTGAAAATCCCTCATTTATACAAAACCTTGACCTAATTTTACATTTTAGGTCAGGTACAAGGCCGACAAGGCCAACTTATCAAAATCATATTGTTTTACAATAAATTGCCAAATAAAAACCCTAAATAAGCATAAAAGAGAGTAAAAGCCCCTCTAAGGGAGGCGTTATCCCTTTCTAGGAAAAATGAAACATCCTGGAACAAAACGTTAGCCCTTCAAGGGCTTCTCCAACATGCCACACATGCCACTGCTACCTAGTCTGCCTCCAAAGACGTCCAATAGGCTGGATGTCATCATGGTCATCAAAGGTAACGTCCCAAGCCTTCTGAGGCCAACGTCTCAGTGAAAAGGGCTCATCCCCCTAGGCTAAGCCATGTCGGGGTGCCTCTGATGGAACGTCCTTTTCTTCTCTGGTGCAAAGACTCTCATCAACCTCTGTACTGTCTCTGCCCCTTGATGGGGTCTCAACATCCATCTGGTGGGCTCTTCAGCCCCATGGAGGTCCGAACTGATCATCTCCCCATGTGTACTGGTCCAAATGGTACTTGTCCGTCGAGTATGGTCTTGCACATCAAAGGCTACGCCCTCCATGGGCTCATCAGTCACAAGGATCATAGCAATGTCAATCACATTTCATCATTAATATTAATAAACACATGCATAAAATCCCTAATACATCAGTCAATAGCTCAAAGACGTTACACAAGCCTTCTATACAAGTCTGAGGAAAAGGAGAAGGCGTCCTATTGGGCTAATGTCCACAGAAAAAGGAAAGTTCCCAGAAAGACCTCATTCAAGCCATTTAAGTGGATGATGTGGTTAGGGGATGTCCAAGTATGTGGGTGCAGTAAGGGACAAGGATGAAAAGTGTTACCTGTGGGTGCCTTTGTAGAAGGTGAGTTGTCCCTGTCATGGATGCATTTCTTCCAAACTCATTCTTTCCTTTATCCTTTTTATTCTTTTTATTCTTTTATTTTCTTTTTTTGTTCAAAATCTAATCAGGGGACATTGCCTTGGCATGGTGACCAGAGTTGACAGTGTTACCCACAAGTACTTTCACAGAGATGAGAACGTTGGCTCGTGATGAGACCCCCTTTCCCTTGGCCATGCAACCAAGAGTCACTTCCCTGGCGTGGTAACCAGCTGGTGGTAATGTCATACTACTAGGTACCCATGGACCTAATAGGATGGCTCGTGATGAGACCCCCTATCCTCTTATTAGGTTTTGTTTTATTATTTTTTTCAGGTCCCTCTTGTTTCTTGCTGAGAATATTTTTATTCCTTTCTCGGGGATCCTTGGGCGAAGCATCTCGAGGTTCATTTTTAGGATTTTATCTTTTACCAACTTGCTTTTACGTTCTGGGCCTTTAGCCCCTTCTTCCCACGAGGTAAGGTGCAATCCTGAAAGTAGGTCAACCCAATGCCTAGACAAGGAGAATGGGATAGGTGAGCGGGAAACAAGATGTAAGAGTGGTGCTATGATGGGAGCAGACGATGGCTTTTCAGAAATCCCCTCAGTGGCAAACCAAAACCTACAAACATAGGCTTGCTAGGGCACCCTGTCAATCCTCCCAAACATGTTCAAGTGAGCAAATGTAAGATCCAAGAAGTTGTTAGAGATAAGAGGAATCATAAGCATATATTTAAATGTTTCAATGATCAAAAGTGACACATACCATGATCCCTGGACCAATTACCTCATGGAGCAAGAACCTCTTCTGATACAGAACCAATCTGATGGTGATGGATGTTGTTGTTGCTGTCAAGACAAAAGATGATGGGAGAAAAAGATGGGCCCTCTAGGAACATGCTCAGGTCAATCCTGCTCTTGGTTCTCCATGTCTAGGACCTGTGGGCCTCGAGACATGATCTCCTAGTTATCCCTAAAAAGTGGGGATAACAGGAACAATGATATAAGTGCCGACTCTCACATCTCAAGTTTTAATAGGTGTGTGTTGTAGTATTGTGGAGGTCATGATGAAGAAGATGTAAAGATGAACTTGTTTGCCTTTTCTTTGAAAGGAAGTGTTGCCAAATGGTTTAAATACTTTCCTGCAAATAAGTTTAGCACCCTTAATCCAATATTGGATGATTTCAGAAAGAGATGGGGTGATCAGAAAGAACATAGGTTTCAGTTGGGTGCACTTACCACTAGCCACAAGAAAGAAAATGAAACAGTGGTAGAATTTAACACTAAGTTTAATAGCTTAGTGAAGATTCTTCATCAAGATGTCAAGCCTCCAGATGCTGCAATTTTGATTTATTATATTGAGGCTTTTGAAGGTGAAATCAAGTATGCCTTAAGGGATAAGGATCCTCAAAGTCTACCAGCTGCACAGGAAACAACTATTAAGATTGAGCAGAATATGCTTGAGGCTAGGAAGTCCAACATTCCTAGTTTCAACAGAGGATCTCCTTCTAAGGTTAATGATGAAAAGAAGAAGAAGGAGGGTCAAGGATCATCAAGTAATGATATTAAAGAATTGACTCAGTTAATTAAGAAAATGGAAGTTATCCATACCAATCAGATCAATGCTTTTCAAAATAGGTTGATTACAATGGAGAGGTCCAATAGTAATAGACAACAACACTAGCCAAATGACAAGTGGCCAAGAAGACCTCCTCAGAATGATCAAAGACCACCTAATCCTTTTGAATCCACCAACTTGGTAGAATGTCACTCCATACCTTATTGTAGGCCTTGTGGTGAGTTTCATGAGGAATGAACTTGTCTAGTTTACCTTGAGGAGTGTGAAAATGAATATGGAAACAAAGGAAATGAACAAGTTAATATGTGTAATGAAAGATATTATGGTGGCATGTATGATTGGATGGATTTTAATGATTATGGAAGCAATGGAAACTTTATGAATGGAAATATTGATAAAGCTACAGAAAAGTATGGGCCCAAGCCCACTCCCCAACAAGTTGCAGAAATGGCTAAGTACAGAGGCATAACATACCAAAGGAGTGGAAATAAAATTCAAGATAAAGGTCAGACCAATGTTCCCAAGGTATCATCAACCCCTCCTAAGTCTAATGCGCCTATTAATGCAGACTTGAATATTGACTTAGGTGGTTGGTTGAGTAATGCAAAGATGTTAGTGCCAGTATCAAAACTTATAAAGATTCCTTCATAGAAGGAAAAGTTACTTAAGATGAACCTCCTAAAGTTGTTGTTGAGAAACCACCAGTTGTGGCTTACTAGGATGCACCAGTGATTCTACAGAATTGGGATAGGAATAATGAAAATAATTTGCCTTTATACCTTTCTTTACTTGTGAATGACAAAGTGTTACGCAATTGCATGCTTGATTCAGGAGCAAGCTCAAATGTTATTATTAAGAAGGTGATGGAATAGTTAAATTTAAGAATATCAAGACCTTACCATAACATTTGTGCCTTGGATAGTCAAACGATAGAAGTGCATGAATTGATTAAAGGTTTGCAAGTACACTTAGTGATATTTCCGGATATCATGTTTGAAATGGATATTGTGGTGATTGATGTTCCGAATATTTGGGGGATGTTATTGAATAGAAAAGCGGCTCGAGATTTGGGTGGTAATCTACAAATTGATTTATCTTATGCTACGCTCCCTACCCCAAATGGAAGTACTTTTAAGTTAAATAGGGAAGTGTATAGAAAGTATCATGTTGAAGATTCCAAGAATCCCAAGAATGAGTTAACATGGGCTGATGAAGGTCTTGGTAACTATGCCATCTTGTCTAATTTCAATGTGCCTTTTGAAGAAACAGTTCAAGATAATGAATTAGACAAGGTGTGGTACATGAACTTCGATGGCGCTTTTTCTAAAGCATGAAAAGGTGTTGGTATTGTGCTTCAAGCTCCAAATGGAAAAGTGTTGAAATTTTCTAAAAGATTGGAGTTTCATGCAACTAATAATGTGGCTGAGTATGAGGCTTTGCTCCTTGGTTTGGAAGTTTGCAAAGATAGAGGTGTGAAATGTCTAAATATCAAAGGGGATTCAGACTTGGTCATACAACAGTTAAAGAACAAGTTTGCTTGCAATTTGAAAAGATTAAAAGGATATAGGAATGCAATTTTGGACTCACTAAATGATCTAGATGCTTTCAACTTAATTGTTATTCCTAGAGAACATAATTCAAAGGCAGACGAGCTTGCAGTAGCTGCTTCCACACTTCAACTTCCAGATGGTTTGACTGATGAGAATATTTCAGTGGAAGTAATTTTTCGGCCCTCAATTCCTAATAATATAGATCATTGGTAAGTTTTTGATGGTGACAAACAGATGATTAAATTTTTGACCCACATGCATGAATTTTCAGATTTGGACATCAGCATCAAAGAGGAGTGTTGTAATTATGCAGGAAATGATGATAAAATGAAAACACCCCCTAGGCGAGTTGTGTCCTTGGAAAGGGACTTTGATAGACAGGATGGTCGCAAACAAAAAGAAGAATTAAAGAAAAAGCTATGTGACCACTTGGAAATTAACATTGGAACAAGTGAAGAGCCTAGGATGGTAAAAATAGGCAAGACTACCCCTATAGAGGAAAGGATTCAAATTGTCGAATTATTAAGAGAATATAGGGATGTCTTGGCTTTCAATTATGATGAACTCAAAGTCTATAGGGAGGATGTGATTCAGCATGTGATTCCTCTCAAGGAAGAAACTAAGCCCTTTAGACAAAAGTTGAGACAGTTAAACCCCAAGTTAACTCCTTTGGTCTAACAGGAGTTACAGAAAATGTTAGAAGCCGACATCATTGCTCAGACTAGACATGCTTCTTGGTGCTCAAACTTGGTTTTTTCTAGGAAGAAGAATGGAAAGATCAGGATATGTATTGACTTCGGGAATTCAAACATTGCTTGCACAAAAGACCACTATCCCCTACCTAAGATGGAAACTTTACTTCAACGGGTTACAAGTTCAGGAATGATTTCCATGCTTGATGGTTTCTCAGGTTATAATCAGATCAGACTTAAAGAAGAAGATAGGCATAAAACTACTTTTACTACTCCATGGGGAACTTTTGAATATCTCAGAATGCCATTTGGTTTATTAAATGTTGGAGCTACTTTTCAGAGAGCTATGGATTATGCCTTTAGGGGGTTGATTGGTAAATTGATTGAAATATATCAAGATGATTTAACAGTCTTTTCTAAGGATGGTAAAACTCATATTAATCACCTTAGGCAAGTTTTGGTCAGATGTAGAGAGTTTGGAATTTCTCTAAATCCTACTAAATCAGTCTTTGGGGTGACTGAAGGTAAATTATTGGGCCACATAATTACAAAAGATGGGGTTAAGTTAGACTCGGAGAGAGTTGAAGCCATCAGTAAAGTTCCTTTGCCTATGTCAAAGAAAACTCTCCAATCCTTCTTAGGACAAACCAATTTTGTCCATAGGTTCATTCCCAACTATGCTGAAATCATGAAGCCTATATATAAGCTACTTAAGAAGGATGTGAAATTTGAATGGAATGATGAAAGTAAACGGGTTTTTGAACAAATTAAGACTGCCATATGTGAAGCTCTGGTCCTTATCATCCTAAACTATGAGAAGGACTTTCAAATTTTCTCTTTTTTCTTCTGAAAACACAATTGTTGGTTTGTTGCTTCAGAAAAATGATCAAGGTCATGATCAGCCTATTGCATATATGAGTAGGGCCTTACAAAATTCATAATTAAAGTATCCCATGTTTGAGAAACAGGCTTATGCCTTAGTCAAATCACTCAAACATTTCAGAGTCTTCATCGAATATTCCAAGGTGATTGGTTATGTTCCTAATCCTGCGGTTACAGATGTTTTATCTCAGGTAGAAAGATTAGGCTCAAGGGGTAGATGGATTGCTAAGATCCAAAAGTATGATTTGGAAATAAAACCAACAAAATTGATTAAAGGTCAAGGCCTTGCTAAAATGTTGACAAAAAGTAATGAGAAGGCCTTGGATATGGTTAACCAAATCAATAATGAAGAATGGAATCCTAACTTATTAAAGCTTGAACAAGTGGAATGGTACAAAGACATTATCTTTTATCTCAAAAATCTAACTTGTCCAAGCCATCTAATAGGACACAAGAAAAGGGCTTTAAGGTTAAAATCTTCCAAGTATGTCCTTACTAGAGATGGATTAGGATGGAAAAATCTTGATGGGGTTATCTTTAGATGTGTGGATGATGTTGAGTCAAAGAAACTAATGGATAAATTCCATGGAGGGTTTTGTGGTGGACATTTTGCTGCTAAAACTACTACCCACAAAATCCTTAGAGAAGGATATTATTGGCCCACGATATTTTCAGATGTGCATCAATTTGTTTGGAAATGTGAGCCATGTCAGCTTTTCCTAGGAAATCAGAAATTAGCAGCACTCCCTTTGCAACCAATGGTGGTTGAAACACCTTTTCAACAGTGGGGTTTGGACTTCATCGGAAATTTTAATGATAATTCAAGTAATGGTTATTCATGGGTTATTACAACAACATATTACTTTACAAAATGGGTTGAAGCCATTCCAACAAAATCAACAACTGAAAAGGTAGTGATGGATTTCCTTGAAGATAGAATCATAACTAGATTTGGGGTCCCATCAAAGATAGTTACAGATAATGCCAAGGCCTTTTGTTCAGCCGAGATGTCATATTTTTGCTTCAAGTATGGTATTATTTTGTCACACGCATCATATTACTATCCCCAAGGAAATGGTCAAGCTGAATCAAGTAATAAAAACTTAATGACCATTGTTAAGAAAATAGTCAGTGAAAATAAGAAATCTTGGGATAGTAAAATCAAACATGCATTATGGGCCAACATAATAACAAAGAAAGCAGCTACTGGAAAGAGTCATTTTGAGTTAGTGTATGGTTTGGAGGCTAGGTTGCCAGTGCACCTTAGACTTCCTACTTATGGATCAGTTGAGGATGTTTCCACAGAGCAGGATGCAGTTCAGAACAGGGTCAATCAGATCATTGAGTTAGATGAAATCAGATGAAAGGCTTATGATCAGAATTGTAAAAATCAAAGTAAGAAAAAGAAAGCTTTCGATAGGTCATCCAGACACAGGGATTTCATGATCGGGGATACAGTTTTGTTATGGGATAAAGGCAAAGAGAAACTAGGAAAGCACAACAAATTTGACAGTTTATGGTTAGGACCATATTTGATCAGAGAAATAGTAGGGCCGAATTCTTTTCATCTCAGCCATTTGGATGTTGAACCCATTAACATTCTGAGGAATGGGCAGCAACTCAAACTTTTCTTCAGATGAGAGGAAACTTGGTGTCCAAAGGGACACCCTCTATAACGTATCTCTAACCCTTTCCCTTATATTTCAGTTTTGTATTGTTTCATTTATTATGAATGTGTACTTAGAAAAACTTTTGTATCATATATTTCATTTGTTGTAAAATTATAATGTTGTACTTTAGTTATTTCATTATGTAGATGTTGTATATAGAATTCATTGATTTAATCATGTATATATGTATTCTTATGTTGGTTATTGGTGAGCACTTTGTTGTAAGCGTTGGATTCTCATATGTTCTCTGTCTTGAGTGAGAAGATCGAACACACGTCCCCATGTGGAGCCAGATGTTGACCGCCTCTCCAACATAGGTGGTCAACTCCATATGCAATGAAGAGATGCATCATCAAATGCAAATTTGTCGAAGACTTTAGTTCTACGGGGCATGTTTGGCCCCAACACTTGTTTTTGTAATTGGAATTTCCGCACCCCTGCATGGGTTAATAATGTAATAGGTCTGCATGAGTCATGTCTAGGTTAGTTACCTTGGGATCGGTTCACTGGGAGAGTTCCTTTCACCAAGATTTTTTTATCCTCAGGTTATCAATTGGGTTTTTCAGCCTTATTGATTTCCCTTGAGTTTTTCCCTCACACTTGCAATAATTCCTCCAAAGTGGTGAACTGCATTCTAGTGGGCTTATCTTTTGGTAACTATTGTAGAGAATCATTGTAAATGACCATGCAAGACATATTAGAAAGTTTCGTGGAATTCCATCGAGTCTGGTATAGTTTTTTTTAATTAATCAATTTTTAATTAAATTTCCCTAAGTTTGAAGGTTTAATTATTTAATTAATTATTTATTTTTGAGCAATAATTGTGAAAACTAGGTCCTTGGACTTTTGATAAGGGTATTTGTTCTCAAAAGAAATATAATAGCACCCCCTACATCCATGGACCAAGTTTCAACTCAGTTGGACAACTTTTTCTATGGGTTTGTCCACTCGGAGTGCCAGTCAGTGAAAAACAACAATTTTAATTGCTAAAGTCCAAACATGGCAAAAATGTAAAATTGTAATAATGAGTTAGAAGGATGTAAAATGATGGATAAAGGTTAAAGAGAGGCTCCCTAAGCATAACCTACCCATCCAACCTTGTTTCAACCCTTTAAACACCCTCACCCGCTCACCACACTCAAAAGTTACACCCCTCTAGGGGGATTGACGTTTTTTCCTTGGAGATTGGTCATTGTGACCTACGTGGGGCCCCCTCTCTTGTGATTTATTTTCCTTTAACCCCCATGTCTCACCCTAAGGTGATCCCACACCTTTTCCCTCATCCAAACACCTCCTTTCTTTCCATCTCCCCCAAGTGGTGTGCCCTCCAAGAGGAGTTATGGCCCCCTTCACATGGAAATTTCTAAAAAATAATTTCAAAAATTATTGAAAACCTTTCCACTCCCCTAGCACGAATCCCTTAGCATCCCACTTGACTTTTGCTTTATCCCAACACTCCCCACACCTTCTACACCCTAGATCTACTTCCTAAACCCTAGATGGTGCGCTCTAGCCTAGGGATCTCCTCTTTTGTTTGGTGTTGGACACTTGGCATAGATCCAAGAGGGGTGAGTTTTCCTCTCCAAGTATAAAAAGAACCCTCCCCTCACTCTTTCACTTACGATATCTTGAGCTTGTGTTATGCTACTTGATTTTTCACTCTCTCTCTCTATTCCATCCATTTTCATTTTTCTTCTCTTAGGGTTTTGGAGCAAGTATTTCTCCAAGTTCTCATTTCTTGATGCAATAATAAAAGAAGCTTTGGAGGATTTTGGGAAGAGCTTTAAGTATTTTGGTTCTTACAACACATGAGGTAAATTTGTTTCAATTTAATATGGTGGTTGCATGAATGGATCTTAGGTAAAGTATTTTATTTGAGTAGATCTTGCAAAGAGTAGCCTTGTAGATCTATATATGTGGTTAGCTAGATAGGGTGCAAGTATTTCACTTTATTATTTTAACCCTCCATATTATCCATTGTATACATGCTATTGTATTAGGTTTTGCAGGTTGAACTTCAAGGGTTTCATTAGGGTGCCTCTTGGAAGAGTCCCCCTTTGAGATTCTCATACACTCCAAGCAAGCTTCTTCTATTGCTCTTTCTCCTTATATTTCTTTGCAATCCATATTTCAGCTAGCATAATATAGTTGTATGGTCATCATAATATAAATTTTTTCCAAAAATTTTTCAAGAAAAATTTTTGCCCTAAAAAAACAAAAGTTTTTCTTCATTCGTATTGTTGTGTGTAACATTTCCAGCAAACATAGCTTGTTGGTTTTCGCAAGTTCAGATCTGGTTGAGAGGGGTTTTGGCTACCCAAAGGCATCCACACAACACTCAAAGACCCCCAAAGGGATTGATAGTTATTTCTCAACCTTCGTTCTTCAATTTCTTAGTATTTTTGTCATTTATTCTCTCTTTTTCTTGCTTGTAGTGGCTCATAGTTGTGGGAGAAGGAGTGGTACGACCTCCTTCCCTTTCTTGATTTTTTCCTTTTTGAGCTAGGATGTGGGGGGTTTGTGAGATAAAGGGTATCTCCCAAACCCTAGGACGTGGGGTTAGGGTTTGCTTGTTTGCTTCTTGGTTTGCTTCCCTCTCTCTCGCTTCCCTTTCTTATTTGTTTGCCTTTCTCTCTTCTCTAAATCTTCTCTAAGTTAAGCAACTTAATTAATTGCCTACCTATTTGGGAGAGGAATACCCCAAAAGGTTGGGTAAGGGTTTAATTTGTGGTTGAAGATCTAATTGATTAATGCTCTAAATATTCTAGATCTAGATCTAACACTTAATAATTCTCTAGCTTAAGCCTATTGGGCCTCATAATCAACTTAACTAGATCTCATGCATGCTTAGTTTACTACAAGTGTTTATCTTTATGTGCCATGCTTAGATCTATAATCCTTAATGTTTAGTTGCTTCAATAA
>JASDQU010298441.1:1658-14014 GCA_032191745.1 Picea mariana
TTGAAGGATCCTTGGCATCGTTCCTCTAACAACTAGGAACATCTCGAGGACTAACATCCTTAACTGGAACCATTGTCGGAAATATCAGCGTTGGTTCTTGATGGTGAACAAAACCCAGACACTAGGTTGTTCATAATTCACTTGGAAACTCCATAGAGGCAAATATGGCATCAACAAAGAAGAATACCAGAGAAAATCCATATCCTACAAGCATACTAGAGTTTTCTGATGCAGGAAAGTTAATCTCCTAGAGAAACATCCGTGAAATACTTTAGACTGGAGGTAACACTAATCTTGAAACTTTTTCATTCTATTAGCTTTGAATTGAATAACATTAATAGGATACCACATACACCTCCAGTGGCACATTCAATTACACAATTATTTATTCAACCTTTAATTGATCTCCAAAATTCTCCTATAACCTTTTCTCAGTCACCTAGTAGTTCGTATAAACCTTTAATGAAAAATCCCAGACCACCCTTGTCTGCAGAAGCAAGTAACTTAATCCCTAAACACCTGACGGTTGGGAAAGGAGGAGGAAATAAGAATCCACCACCACCTCTGCCACATGTTAATCCGTGGGTGGAAGCTAGATATGGACCTCTAGATATTCCTCAAAACCCTCATTTGTAAAAAAAACATCTTAAATTGCTGCAACAATATGATGGGGAAAAAGAGATAACAACGGAGGAGCACATGGCATCTTTCCAAGACTTTACAGACAATCTTTTCGTAGAGCATGTTGATGTTTTTATGAGAAAATTTGTACAAAACCTTGAAGGAGATGTCAGGAAATGGTTCAAAGGGTTACCCCATGCTTCTATTAACTCCTGGGAGGTTCTTGAAACCACCTTCATGAGACAATGGGGTGAAAAGAGAGACCAATTTTGTTAAAGTTTTAATGAGCTATGGCTCATGTATCCTCTTTAAATTTTCTATTTAAATATTACTTGAACCATAACTATTGCAACAAACCAAGATCATAAGAAGAATAACCATGCACAAGAACACAAGAAGTATCCTGGGAAACCCTTCTCAATAAGGGAAGAAAACCCAACCAATCCTTTGTTATATTCTTCAAGAGAAAGACCTTCCACACCATCACAAAACCTAGCACACAAGAGGGTGATGTAATTCTCATAATTTCATACCACAACTTCTAAAATCATGAGATGACACAATGCTGAGTGTGTTTCCTCAATGGGAATTCACCTTTATTTATATAATACTTGTCACAACAAATGATGTGTCTATTGGCATAATAGGGCCGATATTATTAAATCAAAATATAATTAATAATTAACATATTAATTATATTTTACATTAATTATCTTTTACATTAAGGTGGGGCCGACCTGTACCCTTTACATAATCAATAGGGTTACAGGTAAGCCTAACTCTTGAACAATATAGCAAGGGATCTCATACACCCACTAGTGTTCATCCACTAGAGGCACATCCATAGGGATGTCCATATCTCCATCTCACTGCGTCTCACAGGAGAACCACACTCACTAGTGCTCAGCCACTAGGATCACGTTCACCTGTGCTCATTCACAGGCACGTCCAACTCAACAGATCTTCTTTCCCACTACATTACATAGGAGAGTCATCTGGATTTCATCATCTCAACTCTCTGCTCAGAGGAGGCTAATACACTGTTTTCATCTCTGTCTCATAACGATGCACCCAACTCATGGGAATTCACACGTTTACCTTGTGCTCAACCACATGCACATCCAAATCAACATATCTCCTTTCTCAATGCCTTACACAAGAGAATCATCTGGAGTTCTTCTCAACTCTTTGTAAGGAGGAGGCCATCACTACGTTCTCGCTTTGTCTCAGATAGGAACTACACACCCATCCCAGGGGATCTCTCTCTTAGGTCTGTGTCCTAGAGGATATCTCACGTAGTTGTAATCATCAACACTCCCTCTTAGCTAGGGAGGCATTCTCCATCAGGCCAAGTCTCGCACGGAAGTATTCAAACTTCGTCCTGGCTGTAATCATCAACACTCCCTCTCAGCTAGGGAGGTAATCTCCACCAAGCTAGTTTCTCACAGAAGTACTCGAATTTCGTATTGGCAAGCAATTTGGTGAAGATATTTGTAATCTTCTCATGTGTAGGAAGATATTGCATGTGTATTGCTTCCCTTTGCAACCATGTCTCTGATATAATTATATTTTATCTCAATGTATTTTGATCTATCATAAAACACAGGGTTCTTAGAGAGCTTCACACAACTTTGGTTATCACAAGTAATAATAGGATCCATCTTATGATCAAATAAATATGCCAGAAGCCACACTGCTTCGCAGACTGTCGCACTCAATGCTATATATTTTTCTTTTGCGGTACTCAAGACCATAGAGATTTGTTTCTTGCTACATGAGGAAACCATTGGTAAACTCCAAGGTAAAACAACAACCGAATGTGCTCTTTCGGTCCATTGTACTCTCTGATCAATTTGTATCGGCATATCCCTGCAAACTCAAGTTCACACCGGAGGCATATCTCATGCCATATCCGACTGTGCCTCGTATATATCTCAATACATGCTTTATTGTTATCCAGTGAGTCTAGCTCAGCTGACTCATGGATTGACTAGGCACATTCGCTATATAACATATATCAGGTTTGGTGTTAACCAAACACATCAATCATCTAATCAGCTATCGCTACACATGTGGATCAATCTCGTCTTAATCATCATCATTTATTCTTTCGTCAAATCCATCACTATCGGTGTAGACATGGATTTGTATTCTATCACACTAAACTTTTTTAATATCCACTGTATATTTTCCTTGACTTGGGAAAATCTCATCAATCCTCTGTTATACTTCTTGTCCCAAGAAGTAGTGCGTCATACATAGATCCTTCATCTCGAAATTAGAAGTTGAGGCTTGCTTGTATCCAACAACATGACTTCTGGATCAATATGTCTCATCATAGTTCACTCCCTCTGCTTGTGAGAATCCTCTGACTACCAGTCTTGTTTTATATTTCTCGACACTTCCATTAGTTGCATGTCTTTCTGCCTCTTGCAGAGTTTGTCAAGCCCAGACATGCCTTTTATGGCCTACTTCAAAGTCTCCGGGAATATCAACTGGAACAACTGGATTAACTTGGATCATTAATTGTCTCCCTCTAAACTGCTGAAGGGGAGAAGGTATTTGTCTTTTCCTTCTTCTCAAATAGTTTTGACTCCCTCTGAAGTCTTGAAGGAAAAACATCTTCCTTTGTTGTTAACTTGCCTGGAACAAGGAAACAAATGAAAGGAAACAAGACAAGGATATCTCCTAGAGGAGATTCATGAGTACATCTCTAGAAACAAAACAATTTAAGGATTGTTGTTACAACTACAAAACCTACTTGTAATGTAGCATGATAATTAAAACAATCAAACCTGGAGTCTTCACTTCCAGTGTGTTGTTATTTTGTATATACTAAGATCCCTCTGGATCCATGATTGCACCAAGGGTTCCTTCCTCTTGCAGGTACCGTTATGATAATGATGCAAATAATATATATAAGTGCATACCTAAGAGTGTACACCAATGGAGGTTCTGCTTGTTTGTCAATGTCATGATGAGCAATGACATTCCTTGACTTCTCTTGGGGTGGCTAATGTTGCTTTCTTTGCACATTACTGGCTCTCACATCAACTGTTTTCAAGATTTCATTATTTGGACCGTACTTTATGTTTGATAATTTGTCAAATGGATGACACATCCATTTCTTCATCATTTTATGTCATTTATGCCTTTTTGGATGGCTCAATATCCTCTGAGCATCTGACTATCAACTTGAATCAAATTCTCTAGATTGGTGGATGTTTTCTTTTCACCTCTCCGCATTACAAGACCACAATTTTCTGCAATATTCTTACTCCTGCTCTTCACTCCCACTTGAAGGGATACTACATTGTCCAGTGGTGCATAAGATGAAGAATCAAAATTTTGGTTATCAAACTTCTTCCCAGAAGCTCCTCTACCTACTTGAGCTTTTATGATGCTGGGATGATTCAACTTGTGTAGAGACTTCACTTCTCTAAGATTCACACATTCCTTAGGGCACAGTAGATCATGAATTGTAGTTGTGAATGATGTCAAGGATTCCATAGTCTCTTTTCCATACTTCTCAACTACAAAATTTACTTCCTCATATATTCGCAGTATCGTAAATGAGATACACTACATCCGTGAGTTGTCATTGTTGTCGGGCCTTCCACCAGGCCTTGGATGCAATATGTTGGTCGTATTGACGCAACAACATGTCTTCAAGGGGGTTTGGACCCGATTTTGAGTGTTGAAGGTGACTATTTCGTCTTTACCATCGCTAACTCTGATTGAAGGAGTTTTTTTTATTGTATTATTCAAGTTGCATAGATATTATGATAAGAGTTTAGGTTATTGAAAATTTAACCTCTTATAGCCAATTTATTTCCAAAACACGTATTTAGAAGAGACTGATCCATAGCCCAAGGTTTTGATTTTTACGATCTTTGGACAAGCAAAACTCAGGACTCAAAACGTAACTTCATGCTTTATCTGGGTACAGTTTGGAACCAGTTATATCTTGTTCCGTTTAATTTTTGTCGACCACTGAGGTGCTTGAAGATGAGGTAGGTCACGGAAAAATATTGAGATGCTCGTTGTAAGCGGGGATAAGTATGTTGTATTTGAGCAAAGAAGGATGAAGAACCTCGCGGTCTCTCCATCTTTGTAATCTCTGTCTGCCAAAATGAGTTCGGTGTCAGTCAAGGTGTTGAGCCTCGTCCCTTGTTATCTGTCTCTCCTCTGCTCTGGGTTCCTCTACCTCAATTGCCAACTATTTCTCCAATAGTATGCGGCTCGACTTTCACAAGCCTCCTGTCAGCTTGTTACGATCCTCATGAATCAACAAGTGGATTATGGCCCCCTTTTAATGCTCACGGTCCAGCTTTAGGTGCCATGATTTTCTCTAGGATGAGATCCACCCTCCAACGAGCCACACAAAAAATCAGTCACGGTTCTGCTTATTAGTTTAGATCGACCTCCCAACAATAGCATGTGGTCTGAACTTAATCCTTCATTTGACTGTGCAATGATCTTCTTCAAGTCTTCTCTGATACCATGTTAAAGTTTTAATGAGCTATGGCTCGTGTATCCTCTTTAAATTTTCTATTTAACTATTACTTGAACCATAACTCCTGCAGCAAACCAAGATCACAAGAAGAATAACCATGCACAAGAACACAAGAAGTATCATGGGAAACCCTTCTCAATAAGGGAAGAAAACCCAACCAATCCGTTGTTATATTCCTCAAGAGAAAGACCTCCCACACCATCACAAAACCTAGCACACAAGAGGGTGTTGTAATTCTCATAATTTCAGACCACAACTTTTGAAATCATGAGATGACACAATGTTGAGTGTGTTCCCTCAATGGGCATTCACCTTTATTTATATAATACTTGTCACATCAAATGATGTGTCTATTGGCACAATAGGGTCGGCATTAATAACTCAAAATATGATTAATAATTACCATATTAATTATCTTTTACATTAAGGTGGGACCGACCTGTACCCTTTACATAATCAGTAGGGTTACAGGTAAGTCTGAATCTTGAACGATATAGCAAGGGATCTCATACACCCACTAGTGCTCAACCACTAGGGGCACATCCATAGGGATGTCCATATCTCTATCTCATTGCGTGTCATAGGAGAACCACACTCACTAGTGCTCAACCACAAGGATCATGTTCACTTGTGCTCGTCCACAGACACATCCAACTCAGCAGATCTTCTTTCCCACTGCATTACACATGAGAGTTATTTGGAGTTCATCATCTCAACTCTCTGCTCAGAGGAGGTTAATACATCGTTTTCATCTTTGTCTCATAACGATGCACCCAACTCATGGGAATTCACACGTTCACCTTGTGCTCAGCCACAGGCACGTCCAACTCAACAGGTCTCCTTTCTCATTGCGTTACACAGGAGAATCATCTGGAGTTCTTCTCAACTCTCTGTAAGGAGGAGGCCATCACTATGTTCCCGCTCTGTCTCAGATAAGAACCACACACCCATCTCAGGGGCTCTCTCTCAGGTCTGTGTCCTAGAGGATGTCTCACGTAGCTGTAATCATCAACAAATTGTACCGTCTTATAGAGTTTGGGTCGTTAAAGAAGAAGGTTGTAGAGATTGTAGTTGATTTTAATAAGAGATTTAATAAACTCTATAATAGGATTCTAGTAGATATTAAACCCTCCCAAGCAACTGCAAAGGTGACTTATGAAAGAGACTTTGAGGCAGATTTTTCCATTATGATGAGAGAAAGAAGGTCTTCCACCCTTTTAATCATGCAAGATGATGCCATTGGCATTGAGGAAAACATGACAACTTCTGGAAAAATAAAGGTGGCAATTGATCAAAATGATAAAGATAGGAAGAAATGAAAAGATGAAGTTGGTACCTCATGTGCTTGTAAAGATTCCCCATAACCTAAATTAGAGGAAATGTCCAGACTCATCATAAATATGTCTAATAAATTGTCTAGACTTGAAACTGAAGGAAATCCTCCAAATAAACCTCCTAATGAAGAAGGCCAGAGGAATCCTAATCAATTTAGGAGGCCTTTTAACCCTTAGATGTTCAGAAGAGATAGAAGAAATGAGGAACAACCCCTTAGACCTCATGTAGAGAATAATAATGAGAATAATGTGTTCTTGCTAAGGCATGTTGTTATCTAGATCATGGGAAGGAAAATTCAGAGGCACTTTGCAGATAGATATGACATATGCCACTGCACCAGTTTTTGGGGTGAGAAAAAAAGACTCTATAGAGAAACAAAGTTTTCATATGTGGTAAGTGAACAAAATAACCCAATAAATTATCCCATTTATGCCACTGAATCTGATTTGGGTTACTGCATCTTGTCCATAGATGAAGGAGCTGAATCAAAAAGTATACCTACTCATCATAATTTGAAACCCAAAGGGGTGTGGAAATTATACTTTGACGGGACACATTCAAAGGATGCTTATGAAGCAGGGATAGTGATGATATCCCCAACCGAGGAGAAAATTGTGTTATCTTATACGTTGGAGTTTGAAGCTACAAATAATGTGGTAGATTATGAATCCTTGGTTTTAGGTTTGGAGGTTGCTAGGAAAATGAATATAACACAACTAGAAGTGTTTGGAGACTCTGAGCTAGTAGTGCAACCGGTAAGAAATGTATGTCAGACCAAGAACCCTAGGATGAGAGCCTACAAAAACCTGATTTGGGATCTTATTGACAATTTATTTTTGGATTTCAACATTACTGTTGTTCCTAGAGATTTAAACCAACAAGAAAATTCATTGACCGTAGTTGCTAGTACTTCAAAGCACCTATTATTCCTCAAATTGAGTATGAAGTGGAAATGAGGTATAAACCCTATATCCCAGACAATGTAAAGCATTGGAAGGTGTTTGAAGATAACTAGAAACTTAGAAGACTTTTGAAATTAATAGATGAATTCTCTTCCACTCATATAGATAATGAAGAAGATATTGAAGAGAGTAAAGAAGTTGTTGGTAATGCACAGATTGATATACACTTCAATAATCGCTTAGAATCCCATAAAGTGCTTCAATTGAAAAATAATTTTGTTCCCAAAGGCTTAGTTCATTTAGAACAATTGTTTGAAAAGAATAATGTGCCTATTAATCCTACTGTTTTACCAAAAGATGAAAGCATACATGACTGTAATGTGGGAACTAGTCAAGAGCCTAAATTTATTAAACTATCTAAAGACATGTCTCCTGAAGTCAAGCAAAAATATATAGAGTTGTTTAAAGAATATGTGGATTTTTTGCTTGGAAATATGAGGACTTAAAGACATATGACACCTCCATTATTCAACATAAAATACCTTTGAAACAAGGAACGAATCCCTTTAGACAAAAAATGAGACAAGTAAATCCCATCTTGCTACCCATTATAGAGAAAGAAGTCAGAAAATTGTTAGATGCATGGATTATAATTCCTTTGAGATATTTTGAGTAGGTACCTAATCTGGTTCTTGTGAGGAAGAAGAGTGGAGAGATAAGATTATCTGTTGATTTAAGGAATCTTAATAAATTCTCTTTGAACGACAATTACCCTTTATCTAAGATGGACCATATACTACAGAAAGTGGTTGGGGCTTCTAGGATTTTCATGATGGATGGTTTCTCTGGTTACAATCAAGTGGCTATGCACTTAGATGATAGAGATAAAACTGCCTTTACCACTCCCTAGGGAACATTTATGCATGACAAGATGCCCTTTGGACTTATCAATGCAAGGGCTACATTTCAACGAGCAATGGATATTGCTTTTGTGGGAGAAAAGGATAAATTCATCGTAATATACCTTGATGATATGACAGTCTTTTATAAATTAGACCAAGATCAACTTAAAAAATTAATAGAGACCTTAACTAAGTGCAGAAAATTTGGCTTGTCTTTGAATCCCAAAAAGTCTTTCTTTGCTATGAAGGAGGGGGAATTGTTAGGCCATATAGTATCTAAGGACAAGGTCAAGACAATTTCATTTGGAGTTATTTTGAATGGTTCAAGCACTTATTTCTTCCAAGTTGACCGAGGGTTAAGGTAAGGATGCCCTCTTTCCCCTTATTTATTCTTGTTGACTATGGACAAACTCGACAGGGATATTAAGGTAGCCAAGTGTTCCAATTCAATACAGGTTGTGAAAATTGGGTGCCACAAAATCCTTACCCATCTTTTATTTGTGGACTATGTTTTTATTTTCTATGATTGTGAAGAAAGAGAAGCTCGGGCCTTAAAAAACATCCTTGACCTTTTATGTGCAACAACTGGGATGGTCATAAATCTCAACAAATCAACTATTTATTTTCTATAGGTTCAGGATGATATCAATCCATTTATTTCTAGTATTTTTAAGATTTCCTCTCATGGTTTGCAAGCAAGGATTAAATACCTTGGTTTCTCCCTCAAGCCAAATAAATATAGGATGCCAGACAGAAAATGGTTGTTATATTGCATAGAAAATAAAGTCAATTTCTAGTGTTACCGTTGGTTGTCCCATGGTGGTCGATTCATTTTGAATAAGACAATTTTAGAGGCCTTTTCGATGTATTCACACTTACTGGCTCTCATCCCAAAAGGTATTATATACCATATTAGGAAATTATGTTTCAAATTCTTGTGGAAAGGCTCAATTGAATACTTGGTGTTAGCATAGGGTTAAATTTTTTTGGGGACCGTGTGTTCAAAGGAAGTTTCAAGCTTTGGATCTTATTTTTTCAAAGATAAAATATCACTTAGAGCTCGCTTCATGGAACTATCGGCCTTAACAGTGAGTATTTTAAGGGGAAAAGGTTGTAAAATAAGTAAAAGAGGGTTAAATTATGCAAAAAAGAGATTAATATAGGCCATCGAGGCTTAAAATGTACTCACACAAGACTACACTCTATTTTGGGGCTTGTATCAGTGACCAAGGGGCTGTGATCGAGGGCTAATGGTCAACATTTCAACATGCCTCATCAATGGAACAATATTGATGGCTCAGATACAAGCACATACTATATCTCGAGATCAATGATGCATAACACATTTCGCATCCAAAACTCACAAGACCATTAATGATATTTGGGCATGCAATAGGGGGGTTTGGAGCATGATACGTGGCTAAAGTTCATTGGTTTTGCATGGATTTTCCCTATTGGAAAAACACTCACTTTCCCATGCGAATACCACTGATGGTATCATAGAAGCCACATGACCGAGTGTTCACTCTGTGTTGAGTTGGAAAATGAAGTGGATCAATTACAAACAACCAAGCTCCCACTTTGATCCAAAAAGGATCCATAGAAGGCTAAGAACAAATCAGAGCATGCAGAGGCAACTTAGGACGCTTAGAATGGCTTCAGTAGATAGAGAAAGGGAAAAAATTCAAAGTTCCCAAAACTCAGTTAAAATGGCGTGGTTGAGAAGAGCATGTCACAAGCTTTCTAACAACGCACATGGCTCGTCAAACGAAGTTACGGATCAAAAGTTATAAGCAATCAAAGTTCAGGTCAAACTTGGTCAAAAAGTCAAAAGGTCAAGGTGACACGTGGCACCACTGCAAGGGTGAAACGTGGCACGTCCGTACAACTTACATGGCAGAGTGTTGAGTTGGCATTAGATGAAATGACAATATCGTACAAGTTTGATGGCAGACACGTGGGCAAATTAAGTTGTGACAAGTGGCATTTTATTGATCAAATGATATGGTGCCACGTGGCCCAATCGTGGGCTGCCACGTGGCACCTCTCCAGTGGTTGGTATGTATAAAATTTATATGACTCCATAGGAGTTGAACCTGTAACCTCTTAGCCCAAGAGACCTCACACCTCTGCGTTAGCCAACTTACCACTACATGTTCCTTGTTTATGCGTTGGCGTGGATATTATTTATGCTTAGTAATTTTCTATGGGCACGGAAGAAAAGGGCTAGGCCCTTGGCCCAACCCTTGGTTCTATATTAAACCATGCGACCACAACATTCTCCCGCCATTTTGTATATTCCACCAACTTCCCGCCGAGTTTAGCCATCTGCCATTCTAGAATACCGCCCTCCAGAAATAGAAATTGTTATAACCATATGTTTAAAATGGGGAGGCCCATGGGATTCAACCCTGGGACTTCTGCCAACTAAGTTCTTAATATAGCTCTGCTAACCACTCCGCCAACTGCTTCACTTATTACGTAACCACCATAATCTTATATAAAAGGAGGCCTTTGCCAGTGTTCGGGAGGAGGAGAACCAAGCGCTCCCATACAGATTTTGGCACGCATTTTGAGAGTTTTCTCAGTCATTTATTGCAGAGGCAATGGCACAATAATCGAGGCAGGGGTGTCTCTTGGGCCTGAAAGTGCCAGACTTAGATCAAGGCGCAAAGACAATCATTTTTAGGTAAAACGACGCCACGAACGCAGTGGTGGTGTTAGTTTTCTGATCTGAGCAAAGCTTCTGTAGCTTAACTCCAGAATGAGGTATACTTATATATTTTGCCCAATTCTTTTGTGGAGTTAATAAAAAGACCTACCCATTTGAGAGCAGGACCTGGAGACATAGTCCACTCGGGACGAACTCTGTTATCAAGTTCTTTGTGTTCATATTGCATGCTTATGTCTCTTTCCTTTTGAACTTTTCCTTCTTTATGGTGTACTTTGTTATGCTAATTTATGCAATTCTTTAATAAGTCACCTGACGAAAAGATCCTGGATCATGTTGGTATCAGAGAAGTCGTCTTTGACTTGAATTGTTGAGTATGAATTCTTACTAGGGCCAAGCATTAGCAGGGTGAAGGAACTCTTCAGACATTCAATCCCGAAGTTGGTCGTGCATCCCAAAGGGAGAAGATGGCAGAAAAGGACAAGCGTGATGAACAGGAGAAAAACTTTCACATGGTCTTTTATCGCATGTCAGAAATGGTCGAATGAATGTATGGAGATTACGAGAAGAGGATGAAGAAGAAAGGGAAGAAAAAGGAAGCACCACCCGATGATGATGCTTCGGTAAACCAAGGGGCTGGAGGAGATCCCCCTGAGCCTCCATCTTCACCTTCAAGTTCTAGTTCTTCTTACTCTGAGCATTCTCATCATTCTCATCATTATATCCATAAAGCCTCTTTTAAGAAACCATTATTAAAGCTTGATGTAAAGTTTGCTTTACCTATGTTTAATGGAGATGCTAATCCTGAAAAACTAGATAATTGGATCCAACAGGTTGAAGTATATTGTCGTGTTTAACATATTGACGAAGAGGAAGTTAAAGTGCAACTAACTTCTCTTCGGTTGGAAGGCACCACTCTCGTATGGTGGGAGAGAAAACTACATGACATAAGTAAGTGTGGTAATCTTGTTTCCTCATGGTCGGAATTTAAAACAGAGATAAGGAAGCAGTTCTATCCATTAGGGTATTTACATAAAGCAATGATGGAATGGGAAACTTTGAGACAGAGTAAAGGTCAGACTGTACAAAGTTTCACATAAGCATTTAGGAAGAAAGTTCTAGCATTGAACATTCCTTTGGATTCTTATGAAACTTTAATGAAGTATATTGGTGCACTTCATAGTTATATTCGTCATACTTTGCTCTTGTTTAACCCCACTAGTCTTGACAAAGTTTGTGTGCAAGCCACTCACCTTGAGAACAGGGGGAAACATGTTCAAGAAGATCCCATGAAGAAACCTTCCAATTTCCCACAAAATACTTTCAAGAAGTTTAAAAGGAAGGACAAGAAGACTGCTACAGTAACGAGAGAAGGAGGAAAATCATCTTGCACTCATTGCAAGAAGGGC
>JASDQU010298451.1:0-11226 GCA_032191745.1 Picea mariana
TGTTGGGGCCGACTTCTTATTCTGCCTATTACAATTGTCTTTTGACCAATCCGCAAAAGGGGATTTGGTCCTATTACAATAACCGACATGATCAATCCACAATGGGGATTGATCCTATGAATAATATATCAATAATAATAAGAATACTCTTTGCAGTTACATTATTTCAACAAAATTATCTTTGAAAATGAAGGAGGTTTCATGCAAAAGAGACAAATAGCAGATACTAGGGTTAATAAAGAAAAAATAATGATTATTAAAATGGATATGGCCAATTCGTTTGGTACAGTTTGCCACTCTTTCCTTTTTGATGCTCTTTGCAAATTTGATTTTGATGAGTCCTTTGTCTATTGGATTAAATTTTGTATTGATTCTTCACAGATTTCCCCTCTTATAAATGGAAGACCTACCACATTTTTCAAAAGGAAAAAGGGTCTATGCCAAGGTTGCCCACTTTCCCTCTTACTATGGTTGAAGCTTTGAGAAGGAAATTAGAGTATGAGTGATTATTTGGTAGGATACATGGAATACAATTTATCATAAGAGTTAAAGGATTAAATCATTCCCAATTTGCAAATGATATGTTGTTTCTAGGATGTGCAACGACTATCATTGGGAGAATATTTAAGGAGATTCTTGATTGCTTTCTCAATGCCTCTAGAGGATAAGTTAATAATGGGACACGTTATATTTATGGTTCGAACATCTCTACCCATCACCTCTAGGCCATTTCATGAATCTTGGGATTCCCTTGTATGGATTCTTGTACTTCATTCAATTATTTTGTGATGCCAATCTCCCTAAGTAATCTAACCTATGTCTCCTGGTAGGGAGTGTTAGGAAAATTGAAAAGTATGATGCAATAATGGGGGTCACATTGGTTAAATCCTACAGGAAGTATAGTTCACATCAAATCGATCTTGTCAGTTCTTCCTCTCTACCAATGCTCTACAATTCTATCTTCTACAAATGTAATGACATAGGTAGCCAGAGAAATTCATAAATTCTCATGGCAAGTGGGAAAAAATATTCCAAGAAATTTTATTTAATTAATTGGAATACAGTTCGAGCTCCAAAAGAGAGAGGATGCCATGAAATTAAAGATCCAACCCTTATGAATATAGCAATGGGGGGGAATATTCTTTGGAGACTCGTCACTGGAAAACAAGAATGGTGGAGTAAGTACTTTCATAAGAGCAAAAAAATATGTTAGGATGTTCCATTGGAAGATGCAAAATGGTCTCCTATTTCGAGGCTCCGCAAAGGGCTGGCACCAATGATTCAATATTAATGTGGGTTCTTGGAAGTGTGGAAAATTAATTAATATATAGTCAACGAGTACTTTAATAAATCCATCGATGGAGACAAACACAGAAACAACTACTCTCACATCTTGGTTTATGGACAACTAGTTACTCTATATGATATATCGAATTAGGATGGCTCTAGATCTTGATGGTTGGGTAGGAAATTCCTTTCTCCACCCGTGCATCTCTCTTCCTCTCTAGAGAATTTATTCAAAAAAATTCTCTTGTGGACCTAAAATTTTTAGATCAGAGGGGTTGGCGAATTAGAGGCTTGACACATTCAGTGAGAGCATGATATAACAACCTCCTTACATATTTTCCAAGCCCATAAAGTGTGCGTATTTGGCAACATATCTATCTGACGAGGAGAATCCTTACCAAAAATAAATATGTTTTGTTGGATCATGGTTCATGGGAAATTAATAACAACAAAAAATTTGCAAAAGTGAGGAATTCAGGGTCCATCCAAATGTGTGTTGTGTAACATAGAGAGTGAAACTCATAAACATCTTTTCTTTGAATGTCCATTTTCATTGCAAGTTTGGAGGAATGCCTTTAACAAAATATTGAACAAGGTTTATTTTCCATACTCCTGGAAGGAAATGTTTATAGTTCGGCATAAAAAAGTACAGGAGATCCTTTCAAAACAAGCAAGTTTTTAGGAGAATGTCGATGGCAGTTCCAAAATTCATCTATTGGAAGATTTGGTTAGCAAGAAACAAAGTTATTTTCCAACAAATTAAAACCTAAATTTCCAGTGTTGCAAACAAAGCTTGTAGTTTTCTATCAGAATCCATCCAAGTCAAAGGGATGAAAAGACATAATGCACGGCTTTTGAGTAGGAAGATTGTGATTAAATGGATGGTATGATTAGTAAAACCAAACCCATGGTGAAATCAATTGCTTCCCCTCCTCCCACTTGGCTAAAGTGGTAAGTTCATATGGGGAAAGAAGAATTTTTGAAATGGAAGTAGTCATAGGAAAAATATACATTATTCTTTCAATGGAGCCTCGAATGGGATCTAGGGGTGACAAGTGCAGGGGGGGATCATTATTGATTCCAAGGGAAACAAAAAAAATAGAGTCTAAATGGAGACTAAGGAAAGCTACAAATAATCAAATATCGACATTTTCTCTATTACAAGGGATGAAGATCATTGATGATAAGCTTATCATGAACATAATTTTTAAGGGGACTCAACACTAATCATCAATCTTATGCTCAAAGTCACCTCTCTAAGAAATGGCACCCTAGTAAGAATAATTACCTAAATAAAATGAGAATTTTCTAGATTTGAGAGTGTTGAGTTCTATCATGTACTCAGAAAGATCAATCACAAAGTTGATAACCTAGAAAACAAGGCATCTTTATTGTAATGTGGAAAAATAAGGCTAGAGGGAGGGGAGGTATACTACCCTATCCCCTAAGTTATATTTCATTAAACTTCATGATGATCCCTTGCATGTTAGGAACTTGGCATGAAATTTCGATGGTGATGGATGTATTCCATAGTAAATGGCCAAAGTGCATTCAATGTGAAGTCCCCTCACACATGCAAATGTTTATGAGGACTCAAATTCTTCAACCACTCTAGATCATGATTTCCCCTACAGGCGGGATAATGGCACCAAAGCATGAGGAATTTAGGTTTGTTGTCTTTCATCCTTGTTCCTACTACATTTAGTCTTGAATTGGAGTTTAACATTGGAATTTATCCCTTCTAGACTTCCCTTGTGGGATCCAAACTTCAGAGTTTGGTCGGATTTTTACAGATTTCTCCTTGGATCAAGAGGAACATGTGGATTTGAATCGAAATTTGATTTGAGGTTCACTTTGTGGTGGCTTAAAATTTTAGGAATGTGAGGCTGATCTGGTGGAAATTGTGGTTCTCTAGTCTATTCTCGTGGCTAGAAAATTTAGGATTGCAAGGATGAACCCATGTTTGCTCAACACCGACATTCTCATTTTATGATAGAGGTAAGTTTCTAGTCTTTTGACTGCACCCCTATTGGAATGTTGGACAATGAGAGTAGAATTGATGGATTTAGTTTGGTGAGTGGTGCAAAAGCACTCACTCGTGTGTTTTGATCTATTTTCTCTTAAGGACAAGAGTCAACCTTGCAAGGTATTCTTGTAAAAATCTTAAGATACCCTCTTCATTTTTATAGAGGTAGTGCTTCTCTTTCTCACTCAGATTATAGATTCTCTTATTAAAAAACAATAGATTTATGCATTCATATCATGAACCCCTAAGAGTGGACCAACCAATAAAATAATAATAGAATAATGACTTAACTTTAAATATAAATAGTAACTTCATCCATTCCATCAGATCCATTCATAGAGTAAGGGGAAAATAATTTGAAGCAAGACATGTAACACACAAAGTGAGGTGAAGGTCCAAAACAAAGGGATTTAAATGATTTTAAACATTTAATCTCATGAATATGTAATGGAAACACATAATTGAGATCTCATACTTTAATGAAAGTCATAAATCACAAAATTTATGAGCTCTAAAAATAGCTCTCTATGAAATCTTTAAAATAGTATTACAAATTGATTGTTCAAGTTCAAATAAAATGTGTGCAAAAATAACACAACATAATATCCATGATGCTTAAATGATAAAGTAAAATGTGTTAATCCTATTGGAATGGGATGGGGCTCCCAAGGACCATATATAATAGAATAGGTAACTTGGAAGAAGAATGAAAATAATCAAGGATCGACTTTACAGGTAAGAAATAAACACATAAAGATGGATTATCATAGATTGAGATGAAATAAGGGAAATGCTTCAAAAAAATGTAATCAAAAAAATTAAATTAGAATTTGATGGATGGATTCCTCTCATGCTCCTTTGGAAAACCTTCATAAATATAGCTTGAACTTGACCCTTGTTGGTGCAACTGCTTCTTGGAATTTATGGAGGATTAGTTATTTCGTTCAGTGAATTCTCGAGCCAATTTTCAAAATAATCCCTTAACAATGGAATCGTTATGTCTTGTTTGACCCAAAGAAAAAATGTCTCATCCTCTGCCTTGCACTCAGAGAATAGTTATTGTATTGATGCTAAATTATCCTCATTCTCATTAACGAAGCTAACCAACCGTTGTTTAATTTACTCTTCTAGGAAGTTAGTGAGGTTGTCAAACTCACTACCCCATGAAATATTGAGTATATTTAACTCAGATTCCAATTGTTCATTGGTTAACAACATGGATTATATAATCAATGGTGGGCCCTCGAGTTCTTTAACTATGTCAAGTGAGTTTAGGAATGAGACACTTCTTTTTCCCTCCAAAGTTTTACAAGTTGCAATTAATTCTCGAAGGATTTCTATCCTTGCGAGCCAACCGACCTTTATTTGTTTCATTCTATTCTTTGAAGGTGAATCATGTTGTGAAATCATTCATATCTTACACTCATGTTGTAAATATACTTAGAGAATTTTTATCAAAATACTCGTCATTTTCCAAATCTTATTGTAGGTAATTTGTTAGAGAATAAATCCTTTGCGATAAATTCCTTAAACTAGTGCTTACCTCCCATGCCTCCAAAATTGTGTTGACCCGCTTATTTATATTCTATGAAACATACATTCTGATGCCACTTAATAATTTTGCAACTTTTTTGACTTTAGAGTATCTAGTTGGTGTTCCTTTTGGAACTGTTTCTTAGACAATAATATATAATGGTTCAACAAATAGTTTTCTATGACTTAAAGTGTCCTCCAACTCACTCATCCTCTTTTTCAATATGATATTCTTCAATTATTGCTCTGTAATGGAATGATACAAAGCATCACCAATGGTCAAATGTAGATTTATTATTTCAAAGGGTACCACTCCTATAACATCCACCTCTAAATTCAATTTCTCTGTAACTTTCTTATTCTTAATATGAATTTTCTCTATTTGCAATTTTCTGGTCTCTTTATTATACTTGGTATTATGCAAAGACAAAGATTGTTCCTAAAAAAAATTGGTCCCTCATGGGCCAACTCCTTTATTATTTGTTGACTTTCATCCATTTTCACTACCGCCCACTCAAGTACTTTGTTGTTGTTGTCAACTTCCATCTTAACTACATTATTTCCTGGGTCTTCAGAGTTTTGAGCACTTTTGTTGCTATTGCTACTTTTTCTTTTTGTTTGTAAAACAATGTGTGCTTTATCCATATTAAAATAAGGGGGATCACTTCCATCACCTCCTCCCATACATCCTTCATTATTCTCTCCTTTACTTGTATTAGGATCTTGGATTCTTTGGGTAGAGGAGTAACTCTTATGGGGAGGGGGGTAGAATCAACATCAACACTAGTCACAATTTTACGCCTTTGTTTATACTTGGATTGTTGACATTCTTTCTTTAACTTAGTATTTTTTACCTGTGTATTTGATCTAACCTGCATGACCAAATCATCATTATAAACTTGTTACTCTTTCCTGGAAATTGCTCTTCTAGTGTTTGGGTCATTATCATAAGCCCCCTCTATGATTTCTTGCATTCTTAAAAAAGAAGCACCATAACCAATTGAAGATGAATGGAATAGAAGATTATGTATGGGTCAAAGCCTTTGAAGGCTTCAACTTATTTTAAATGAAATGAATTCAACAATTCATATGTTTAAGCCAAGTGGGTTAAGCCTCTAATTGAAATTTTAGCAACACAGAAAGGAAAAGAGATAATATGATGCTTCCTTTTCTTATCAAAGAAGGAAGACAAGGATTTATACTGTATACATACTTCAACGACGAAATATCTATCACAAACGAAATTGGGAAGCCGAAAAGGATTTCCTTCAAACTCGTACAACTTGATGTAAGTAGACTCTTCCTCATATATGTAAATCCCTTTTCCTTTGAAAAAAATCAGGGTTTCCTTTGTAAGTCTCATTAGTTGTGTTCTAGTAAGAATGTGTCTAAATTCCTTGACAAATTTATTTTGTACTTGACAGAAATTGAATGGCTCCTTATATCTCCATAATACAGGGTACCAAAATGGAATTGGGTCATTATCAATATCAACATTACCCTTTGGGGGTGTTAGTCTCTAACTTTTTTTTTATTAAGTGAGTGTCCCTACTCCTTGATCATGTCTTCTTATGCTTTGTTGCCCAAGCTTGATTTTTACCTTTTGGTTTAAGTGGTCATTTCTCCATTTTTAATGCACTTTTAAATAATTTTTTAAGTTTTTAAAGGTTTAGGTTTTGATATGATAAATCTTGTCACATCACTCGTCTATACATTTTTGAATTTTCAAATTTTTTTTGCCAAGTCACGAATGGCACTAAAGGAATAACATTATTCCTGCAGTGCTAGGATAATCATATTTTTACATGCGCTAGCCTTCCCTAATCACGTCATAATTTCTCAAATCGTGATTAGAGGATATGCATGCCTCTCCACAATCTTTTCTCAGGTTGATACTGCAATTATAACAACTACATATGAGGGATTGAGTTGTACCTGCCATACATGCATCAAATCAAACATGTTTGAATATCATTAACATAACCATCACCTTCTATTTTAGTGTGTCGACTATTTTGTACAGAGATCAAATTGAAGGAAGAAGTGATTCTTATTTCTTAACAACCCACGAGAACTGAGAATTCAAATCGTCAATCCTCGCAAATCTGTTTACAGGACCATATCAGCAGCATGGCACCAAAGAAGAGCGAATAGATTACCAGACTAGAACCTGAGGGCACAAAATTACTCAAAGAATACCCTCAAATGGCGTAGAGGTTTAAAGATGAGGGTTGGATTGATTTTTTCAAAACCTTCTAGGGACACGATGAACATATTTCAATGATTTTCGCACAAAAGTTTGATGGATTTGAAGCTATAGTTGGGAAATTACTGATGCTGGTGACTGAACATTCAATTGCTAGAGCCTGTAGATTTCCAGTTGGTGGATAAAGGTGGTGGAAGAAGCAGAATGTGGTTATGGAATTTGTGAATCAATTTTTAATCCCAAAGAAACAAAACCCTAACTGGAAAAAGGGAATACCATATAGCTGGGTAAAGAAGGAATGGAATACTGCTTTACTGATCATCCACATGTATATTACGTGTGAGGGAAGGTTTTCATTGGTTTATCTTTACCATATCAGACTGCTAATTCACATTAATGGTGATTATCCTCTTAATTTACCCTACTTTCTACTTAAGAGTTTATCGAAATTTCCAAGAGGGTGTAGCCCCATCCTGCTACAGCTAAAGGCAGTCTCTTTCACTAGGGTTTAATTAAGACACTTGTAATATCCTCTTTGAACGAAGTCCAGAGACCCTGGGATTGGCTAATCCAGTCCTTAAGAAATGATTTACAGTCAGCTAAATCCAAAAATGCCAAAAGGAAGAAATCATCCTAATAGAAACAGACTGCTAAATCCATTGAGTTCTTAATTAAAGAAGAATCATCTATAGCTAGGGTAACACGGGCTATCAAGAGGAATTTGCAAACTCAAAAAACCTTTGGATATTTTTCTGTAGGTAAAGATCATGAGGAAGCTACCACTAATCGAGGTAAGAAATCTAAACCAGATGAAGACATTGACATATTTCTTAATCCAGAGATAAAGATGAAAATCGATGAAGATGAAGATTACAATATGAACCCAATTCAGTCCCCAATCAAGCAGAAACATAAATCTACAAGTAAGAAGAGTGAAAAGAGAAAAAAACAGAGAAAAAATCCTACACATGTGCCTAAGTTCTCTAGGAGAAACTCCACTAGAGTTGTCAATAAATTCAGATTAAATTCAAAGGCCATGTTTGATCCATCCATTAAAAAGGAGAATATTATAATTATAGAGGATAATTCAGAAGATTCCAAAATAGGTAGAGACACCTTCTTTGCACAATACTAAGAAAGAATCTGAAAACTTGAGGAAGAGACAAGAAAAGGGAAAACAGGTTGCTCAATACTCCAGGAGACCTGTGACAAGAGAAACCACTAGATCAACTTCAAATTCTGAATATGTGTTTAGAGGTACAGGTGTAGTTTCTGATGACAAAGATGATCCTTCTGTAGAACCAGATCAGATTCTAGACCTTCCAGAGACCAGGGGTTCTGATAGGACTGATGTTGAATATCATAGCTCTGGAATATCTTTAAGATATAGGATCAAATTAAGAAAACCTCAAGCTGCTATAGACCTGAACCTACTTGCACCTGTAAAGGAATATCTAGAGTTTAAGGTTAAAGTTAAAAGTGAAAAAGACAGGATTAAGGAGATACAAGGTATAGTAAAACAATTAAAGAAATAGAAAGCTCTAGTGGAGAAATGGAATGCCAGACAACAAGAGAAGATACGTGATTTCAAAAAGAAAATAAAAGAACAAAAAACACTGCTTAAGGAGTTGCGAGAATCCAATTTCAAGTTACATTGGCATAATATTGTGTTAACAACCAAACTAAATCATAGAGACACCAAATCCAGTGAAGTCATTATACCATTATAGTTTATGAAGTTCTTTCCTGCAGTTTTGAAAGTTTTGATGCTATTACTCTGGGAGTAAAATATGAACAATTCAATTTATATATTTTGATCAAATGAATTTTTGATATTTCGAATGGAATAACTCAGTAAAGATATGATTCCAAATTTTGTGGGATTTGCCAAGTTGTTGTAAAATATATTTTGGGTTAAGTTGTTGAGATTTATAATATATTGGCATTATAAGTGCTTGTTTGAGCTGATTCTCCTAGAAGATAGGCATTGACTAGATCCTATTACAAACCGAATACTAGAAAATAGGATTGTTGGCATAGGGGAAAACCCAAGGTTCAACACTTCAACAACACACCAACAAAACCCTAACTATTGTCCCTTTAGGCAACACCCACGAAGTAGATGAAGTCTCACCCGAGGTAGAGGCAGGGGGGTTACAGAACTCAGGTGTCTGCAACCTAGCTGGGACACAGATCTATGATTACAACACTTAACAAAGCACTTAGAAATTGACGTTCATTAGTTTTTAACCCTTTATTCACAGCGCGGTTAAAACCCTAATTACAGAGCAGCGCAGTATTCAATGAGATCTAAGCACATATAACCATTCAACACATAGAATCAAATCAGATCTAGCATTCATTCATGGTATTAAGCACTAAGCTACTACATCAAATGCATCTAACATGCATAAAGATTACAACACTAGGCATAAATCACATCAATAACATATCAACCACATCGCACAAAGTAACCATAACATAGGATATACGTGGTTCACCCCTAGCGTGGGGCTACATCCACCAACTCTTATTCCTCTTTATTAGCTTCTTCCAATCTCCTTACATGCATAGAGCCACAAAGCCAACTCCGCATAGGACAAGAGATCTGCGCACCTCGCCATATCCTCCTTCCCCAAGTTAAGTCCAAGCATAGAGCATTACACAGTTCGTGCACAAAACACTACAAGTCACTTGCACTTAGATCAACAAGTCTCTACATACGGTATGCAAAAAGCATTCACAATTATTTTCACTTAACACACTAGCTTACAAGTGACTTCTTCTTACATCACCTAACTACTTATTTATACATTAAAAATGGGGCCTAAACATGGGAAAACCCATGGGCCGACATCCTATACCCGTTACATAAACCCTAAACCCAAAAATCTCTGAAAAGGGGGTGATATCCCGCGATCTCCGCTTCGCCTGGGTGCTTCGTCTTCGACCAGCCTGTCGAAGTCCCAAAAATGGTCAAACACGACCAAGGTTATCCAAAACTTGGTCGAGGGCCAACATGCCCCCAACACTCACATGTGACTCATCCCGAGTCACTCTGATCTGGGCAATTCTTCTTCGAAGGCCTCGAGCTTGGCTCGAGCTGCCTCGACCTACTACTTCGCTAGAGCATCCTGTTCGGTGAACTCTTGAATGACTGTCTCACTGACAGGTCCTTCAAAGCATTTTTCCACTGTGGTGACCACTTGTTCCAGCTGTGCACCTTGTCCTTCGATCTCCTCAAAACGTGTGGAGGCTTCATCCTGCACTGCCTGGAGCCTCTGGGTCACTTCCATGACTCTACTTTGGATTGCATTGACCTGTTGTTGAATTGTGAACACCTCCTGTGACCTTTTTATCTTTTCTACTGTTGAGAGATGCTTCAACTGTGCTTGCACTGTCGATACTTGTTGCTTTTCCTCCTGGATTTGTGCCTCCAATCTCCTCATCTTAGGGTCGTATGCAATGCGCTCATAGGTCTGTGCACTACGGTCAATGAGTTACTTATATTCCAAGGCCAATGCCTTGATTCTTTCTACTGCACCCTTGACAGTTTCTTCTCTATGATCTCGCACTTCCTGCGGAGTGCTTGACACTGCTTGCAATTCCAGCTCTGCTACTCTTGCTTGAAGTTGTTGAATGGCTTTAGTGAGCTTCCCCACTTGGTTCTCCATTGTCTCTTCTTCCATCTGTGTCAAGCTCGACATAGAGCGAAGTTCTCTAGTGACTGCTTCTCTAACTCCAATCTGCTCCACGAGTAGTTGTTCTTTTTCCTTCTGGATCTGTGCTCTATCCTCTACAAACTTCACTTAGAGGTCATCTTTCTCTTGTTGTGCAACCCGACGTTTCTCTAGGGATTCCTCCTTTGCTTGATTTAGGGCGTCTGTGGCTTTCTCTTTTTCTTCCTGGACCCGACAGAGGCGAACCTCTATCGCATCTGCTAATCTACGTAGTTGGGCAGGCTCGTCTCTCACTTCTATAACTTCTAATGACAATGATGGCACTGTAGACATTACACGGCTTGAGTAGAGGGCTTATTGTACCCCTTTCATCTTCGCTTCGATCCTGTCATACATTGTTTCCTATTTTTCTTTGTTTCGTTGCAAGATATCCTTCGAAGTGTCTAATACAGCGGCGATGATAAGGTCAGTGTCATCCACTGTGAGCACAGTAT
>JASDQU010298466.1:3692-14013 GCA_032191745.1 Picea mariana
TATATATATATATATATAATATGTTGAAATTCATTAAATAATATTACGTCACATTTTCTAAAAACATGTCAAATACCACATTCTCTTGTGATGAGGGTTCAATGTACATTAAAAATTTTAATGTCAACTAGAGCAATAAAGTATAGATGCAGACTTGTTATTATTTTTTATAATGTTTTAGAACAATAAAATATAGATAAAGATTTTTTATTATTTTTTATGATGCTTTAATAAACTGTTGATCATATTTAATAATTATAATTAAAATGTTTTAGAAGAAATATGTTGAATCAAAATCCATCCCTAATTCCAAGACATAACAATGTTCAAGTTCTCTATTGTACACAGAAGAAGTTATTAATTGTATTGTGCTAACTTCCAATCATAAATCAATTTTAAATTCTCAAGTTGAAAAGGGGAGGTAAATGTGAGGTTCGTTTGCAGGTTTCATGGTGTAGAGAGTTTTCAAATTTTTTTTAGGTGGGAACTTAGCGAGAGGGTTAGGAAGGGGACTCTATTATGCATTTCTAGCTTCTGGTGATGGTAGCCGAGCCTTTGGAACTTTGTTTTCTCTGGCTGAGTTTCTTTCTATTTAGCTGTTGGTGGGGTCACCTTAGCCCGTAGTTTTCTTTTCTCTCTCTGGCATTTTAGCGACTTCCTGAATTTTTGGTGTTGTTTCTACAGTTATTGAACTGTCAGGCTGGGTTTACTTTCGTTTATTTCTCATGTCTTTTCATAGTCCTTCCCTGCAGGATGTAATGGACGTTGTTCCATTGTGGGTGCCACTTCATGTTTCTTAACATTTTTCATTCGCTGCATTGATTCGAGTCTTAAAGGTCCTACTTAGTTCAAATGATGGGGGATTTCAGAGTTCCATCGGGAGATGAGGCAGGGGATCCTTGGGATCACCCTAGTTTCATATCTACGGTGGACGAGATATGTAGGAACCGAGGTAATAAATCCTACATAAATGCTCCATCAAAGCATCCACCACCCTGTGGTGCGTTTACATCGTCCTCCAGCGTTGTCCAAACCTTTTCCACTATACCGGTGCTCTCTATTGTTCCAGTTGTTAAGGAAGCTCTGAGGTTTACTGGTGGCAATTCGATCAGAGAGAAGGTAGCTCCATTTACTATGAAAGGCGAGGTCAACTGGAACTCTTCCAAGGGTTCCTCTTGTACTATTGAAGAGGAGGTTGGACGCTCTGCAGTGGTGACAGAAGGACTGGTGGAGAGGAAGCGACATTTACCAAAGCGCATTCAAAAATCTTGGAAACCCAAGAGAATAAAACGTTCTTTGGTCCTGAGAATGGATGTGGGGTTGGAGGACTTGTGTTCACTTGCGCTCTGTGCGCTTGTTGGAAGGTTAGCTTATCGTCATTTCTATTTTAGCTCAATGACTGCATGGATGGAAACTACCTGGGATCTTGTCCTGGGTTACTCTCTGACTCTCCTTACGATGTCGAGGGGGTGGTTCGGCTTTGTTTTCCACACCCCGGAGGACTCCGAAAATATTTTGGAAGGGTTCTAGGCATTTGATGGAGGAAGTCTGATGCTTAAGAGGTGGAGACTCAAGTTTGACCCTGCTATAGAATATTTTAGCTTCAGACACTTGTGGGTCTTGCTTCCAGGGCTCCCCCTTCACTTGTGAAATCTCAGAGCCTTGGAGGCAATTGGGAACGTGTTGGGACGTTACATAAAATCGGATGAATAGGCTTTTCACTCCAGTGACAAGCGTATGGCAAAGATACTCGTTGAGGTAGATATTCATGGTGGACTCTTAGAAAATTTAGAGATAGATTGGAGAGGTTTTATTTATACACAGCTTCTGAATTATCTCGGTGTTCCCTTCCATTGTTCTCGTTTTTGCTAGACGAGACATCTGAAAAGGACTGTCAATGTCCATTTGGCTATGTTCCTGAAGAGTCACCATAAGATGAACCTATTTTTAATGCTTATCTGGCTGAGGCGGAGAACCCGGAGTAGGAAAACTACTTGGATTTACGAGAATTGGAATTCCCTCATCTTTCTACTTCTTCCTTTGTGGGTAAGTTGCAACACTTTGTCCCCTCTCTTTACTGTTACTTGTCTACTTTGGAAAGGGAGAAAATCGATTCTCATTACTCTGTTTTTACGAAAGATAGTGGAAACTATGAGATCCTTGATCTACGACTTGTTGAGGAGGAGGTGGTCTTGCCTAGTAAGGTGATGGGTGTGTCTATTAGTGTTGTGGATAGGGTGTGTGAGAGGGTGGTTCCTAAACCTGTTGTCTTGGGGATGCCTTCATTAGTCTCTTTTGATGTTGAGGTTCTAGCAAAGAAGCAAGTTGAGATTCTACACAGGCCAAGCTCTACCCATTCCCCTAGTAGTTTAGCTGCTGACTCTTTTTTACCTCCAGGGTATGGGGAGCCTGAGTTGAGTGAAGTTTCTCTGGATAAGATTATGTCAAGTTTCGACCCTATAAGGGAGGTTGATAGCCCAATACATTTGCCTATTTTTTCAAATAGAGTTGAGGTGGCAGATGGGGTTTAGGGTTCCTCAGGTTCTGACTTACCCACCTCTAAAACTACGAAGGATAAGTCCTATGCCTGATCTCGGGGATTGGGTCTTGAACTGTCCCCTTTTAAAACTAGAAGTGCTTGGAAAAGAACGAGACCTAATCTTCCTTCTGCATCTACTTCCATTTCATCTACTTGTGACCTTGGGGTGCTTAGAGGATTAAAATCCCTAGCTAGGGATAAGTCATTATTATGCTATTGTTTAATATTCAAGGGGTTGGAGAGCCTCTCAAATTAGCCTCGATGCGAAGGCTCCTCTCCATAGTTTCTCCCCATATCATTTTTCTACAATAGAATTTGACTATTGATGTGAAGGCAAGGTATTTTTTGTTTACTCTGAAGCTAGACTAGTTAGCTTGTGTTGTTAGTGCTATTGGACATTTTAGTGGAATGTTGGTTTCTTGGGATCCACGGTTTTTTTCTCTCTCCCCGGTCCTTACATGTGGAGGAATTCTTTTGATAGGTTACAGTCTAGCTGACAAAAGGAGCTTTACTTTTCTGAATGTATATGGTCCATGTTCGGATCATAAAAAATTATGGAATAGATGTATGGAAAAAGGTCTATTATCCTATTCAGATTTAATCCTGGCAAGGGATTTAAATTTTTCTTTGAGTACAGATGAGATTTGGGGCTCGACTATTGTCATTGATCCTTTGGCATCTTTCTTTAAGGATTTATTTGTAATTACTTCTTTGGTGGATGTGGTTCTATCACAGTTGGTGCCGACGTGGCGTAATGGTAGGGTGGGGGACTCCAGCATTTCTAAGTGTTTGGACAGATTCTTTGTGGCAGAAGGTTTTCTTGGACCAGTGTCGAGATATAGATCATGGGTTGGTTCTAGTTACATTTCAGATCATGCACCTGTGTTTTTTCAACTTGATATCGGGTTTCCTAAGACTGTGTACCCTTTCAAATTTAACCCGATCTGGTTAGAAGATTCTTCTTTCACTGCTTTAACCTGTGAGGTTTGTCTTGACAGTAAGTTTACCCTCTTGGAAGATCCACAAAAAAGGCTAGTGGAGAAACTAGCTCTGCTCAAGAGTCGAATAAAGGTTTGGGCTCAAAAAAAGTTGGTTTTAAGCAAAGAACTGTTGTCAAAAGTGGAAATTGAATTGGAAGCTCTATTGTACCAGAAATTAAATGGCCATACTAGTAATGACTTTGATATTCATTGTAAACAGTTGGAGGAAGTTCACAATAAGTTATTACTAGAGGAAGAGGAAAGCTGGAGGCAGAAGAGTAGGGAAACCTGGATCAAGAGCGGGGATAAAAATACTAAGTTCTTTCATAGTTATGCTAGTTTTTGAAGGAACAAGAAATTCATATGGGAGATTTCTGATGAGACTGGGCGCATGCATATGTGATAGAAAGCTATCAAAGCGGAAGCCAAAAATTATTTTGGGTCCTTCTTTAAGGAACAGAACTAGTCAGATTTAAGGATACAACTGGAGACAATAAGACTTTATCCAAGGATGGTGCAAGAGGATGATGTTCTTATTCTAGAGAAGGTTGTTACATTGGAAGAAATTTTAAAGGTTCTAAAGGGGTTCACAAAAGACAAGAGCCCTGGGCCGGACGGGTGGACAATTGAATTCTTCCTTTTCAATTTTGATTTGGTGGGATCTGATCTTCTTGCCATGGTGGAAGATACTAGACTTCGAGGAGAAGTGTGTAGATCAATCAATTCCACTTTTATTGCACTAATTCCAAAGCAAAATCGGCCTATAAACTTCTATGATTACCAACTAATAGCACTGTGCAATCTGTGTTATAAAATTGTAACTAAGAAAATTGCAAAGATGATAAGACCTATTCCGTCAAGGTTTCTATCTGAGGAACAACTGGGTTTTCTAAAGGGTCGTCAGATCCTGGATGCAATCGGCACGACACAAGAGTGACTCCACAGTATCAAATAGAAAAAGCTTCAGGCTATTATCTTGAAACTGGATCTTAAAAAATCTTATGATTGCATTAATTGGGATTACTTAAGATTAGTTCTGATTTAGTGTGGTTTTGGTCATGTAATGACTAGATGGATTATGGGATGTGTGTCTTCAGCCTTTTTGGATATTTTGGTAAATGGTGAAGCTTCAAAGTTTATAAAAAGTGAAAGAGGAATTCACCAGGGTTTTCCTCTTTCCCCGCTTCTTTTCATATTAGTGATGGAAGGCCCGAGTGTCTCTCTTAACAAAAGCCTACGTTATGATCTATTTCATTTTGGCTCTAAGTGTTTATCGAAAGGGTTTTAAATACTTGGGATTCCCATTAAAGGTTGATAGTTACAAGGCGACTGACTAGTAGTGGCTCTTGAAGAAGTTTGATCAGAGAATTTTTCATCGGTGTAATTGTTTCTTACCTTGGGGGGTAGATATGTTTTAATCAAGGCCGTTTTGGAAAGCCAGCTAGTTTACTGGATGACACTCGTGCACATTCCAGTCTCTGTTTTACGCCGGATTCATAGGATGACCTTCTTTTTCCTTTGGTCGAGAGCAAATTCTTCTACATCCTATCACCTCTGCAATTGGGAGACACTAGCTAAGCCTAAGAGTTTTGGGGGTTGGTGGATCAACAATATATTATGTTTTTCTCGGGCCTTTGTAATGTCCCTTTCCAAATAGGAGCTCCAGAGAGGAGGCTTAATGGTCTAAACCACCCCGTTAGACTATAGTCAGGGCCACTAGAGGTCACTCCAGTAACAGGTGCTATATTCGGAAAGTGACATTAAGCTAAAAAGGGTAAAAAGTGCTTTTAAGTCATTATGAGCTAAAAATAGCAGTCAATAGTGAATTAGGGTTTTAGTAGTGATTTAGGGTTTTGGAAATCAACAATGAATTGGGTTTCATCATGATTTAGGGTTTTGGAAAGCTATAAAGGAAGGGTCAGTGGACTAATTCATTATTATGCAGATTATGACTTGTCATTGAGGAGAAGAGGTGCATCTCAAGAGAGATAGTTTAGTGAATTCTAGGAGGAAGACACCGGTTGGCTGATTTCAGTGTTGAGAGACACACCCTAGTCACTGGGGAGATCATTCAGGTCTTCCATCATTCTTTAGCAGTAGTTACATAGTATTCAGCGGTAAGGGCACATTCATCCAGAGTGATGACATAACTTCTAAGAGGGTTTTTAGTCGACTTATCCCATCCAGGGAGAATTCTGAGATTTCCCTCCGACCCATTTGAGAGGAGGGCAAGGCGCATATTTTTCCTGGTTCCTCATCATATTCCGATGGAGGAATCAACTAGGACACATTTTCCAGACTTGGATGTGCGACACTTTTGGCGGGAACATTTGGGGTTCCAGAGCGAGCATCAGACCAGATTCAGGGAAACCCTTCCGACCCATTTCCCAGTAGACCAAGGCGGTCATTTTGAGACATATCTTGTCTAATTCCGATGGTGGAATCACTAGGACACATTTTGCCAGAAGAAGAGGAGCACATTCCCCTAGGGGTATCCATTCGAGGCCCAGATTCATCAGTAGAGGGGTCCGAAAAATACCAGTACTAAGGACTAGAGCAGGGCGCATCATTTGGGATAGTTTCCAGGCCATTCCGAGAAGTATAGCTCCTAGGGAGAACTTTCCAGACTTCCAACAATTACCGTCAGAGCTGCCATAGTCCCAACGCATCCATTGATTCTGTAGTGCTCCCATATTCCGGGTATTATCTTTTAGTTGCTTATTTGTATTCCGGCTAAGATCCTTTTTCTATTGATCTAGTCGAGTATTGTCAGTTTATTCAGCCGCATTCGACCATTTTGTAACCCACAGAGATATCATAATACAAACTTTGTAGTCCTTTGTCGCGTTTATTATTTGTATGATCATTTATATGCTGTAGACCATTGATCCTACACACACATTAGTAGTGTTTCCTAGACTTTCCAAGTCAGGAAAATTACAGTGGTATCCGAGCTTTAGTCTTGCCATCTTGTGACTAAAGACAATGAGTGCAGCAGAAGACCCAGAGGTCCGTGAACACGTAGGTGATGAATATGTCTCTTACAGTAGGCATAAGGAAAGAATGCATAGGCCTGATTTTTCCCCTTTTCCTCCTAGCTCAAAGGAAGAGGAAGAGGCACACAAAGAAGCAAATAGAAGGGAAGAGCGTGAGGCTAAGAGGATGCTAGGAGACAGATATGAGCGACTACAGGGTAGTGGCAAGGCCCCCACAAATCCAGAGACATATTTCATGCAGGTTATCAACGATATGTTAGCTAGTCAACAGACCATGTCTCAGTCCTTGACATAGGTGGTTGATAGATTGGCTAGAGTGGGCACCCCAGACACACAAGTCCCTCATGCAGTACAAGGGGAATTTANATTATGCTGGATATTTCTCTGTTATTCTGTTATTTCTAGCATTTCGTTTCTGTTCTGCATATTTTATATATCTGGTATCTTGCATATTATTTGTATGATCATTTATATGTTGTAGACCATTGATCCTACACACACATTAGTAGTGTTTCCTAGACTATCCAAGTCAGGAAAATTACAGTGGTATCCGAGCTTTAGTCTTGCCATCTTGTGACTAAAGACAATGAGTGTAGCAGAAGACCCAGAGGTCCGTGAACACGTAGGTGATGAATATGTCTCTTACAACATGCATAAGGAAAGAAAGCATAGGCCTGATTTTCCCCCTTTTCCTCCTAGCTCAGAGGAAGAGGAAGAGGCACACAAAGAAGCAAATAGAAGGGAAGAGCGTGAAGCTGAGAGGATGCTAGGAGACATATATGAGCGACTAGAGGGCAGTGGCAAGGCCCCCACAGATCCAGAGACATATTTCATGTAGGTTATCAACGATATGTCAGCTAGTAAACAGACCATGTCTCAGTCCTTGGCATAGGTGGTTGATAGATTGGCTAGAGTGGGCACCCCAGACACACAAGTCCCTCATGCAGCATAAGGGGAATTCAGGAGTAGGCAGTAGACCCTAGTCACCTACTCGCACATACACCTTTGCGAGTAGGATTCCCAGACCCTTTTTTCCTAGTTTCTAGAGGGCACCCTTCGTAGCAGCACCACCACCGATAGCACAGAGGCCACCCACTCATGCAGACGACATTGGAGAGTATAGGAGGGAGTACGCGGCATTGGGTCATGACTTCCAACATGACATGACCTTAGTCGAGTACTGTGGACTTAGACTCAGGAACCACCCCAGAGAGCCGCAGAGGGGAGGACCACAATAGCAGTGGGGGAATAACCTCGATTTCATCCGAAAAGTTGGGAAACTCACCATCCCTTCTTTCGACGGGTCGTCCAAATACACAGCCAGAGCTTGGGTATAGAAGCTAGACACGTATTACAAGCTCAACTAGATGACCGAGACAGAGGCCATTAGTTTCGCGACCTTACACTTGGAGGGTGAGGCACACGAGTGGTGGTATCATGGACTGGTGACATTAGGTCACAGTCACATCACCTCCTATAGGGATTTTACAGATAGGCTCATGGACAGGTTTGACATGAAGGATCCCGAGATACACTTCAGGGATCTAGCCCAGTTGAGACAAACGGGCACAACAGAGGCATTCATCACAGAGTTTCAGTGAGTAGCCATGGCAGTGACAGATATATCAGAGCCTAGGTTGATCATGCTATTCACAAAAGGACTCACACAGCCTTTGAGAGGATGGTTGAAGGCATACAGGCCTCCCACTTTGCAGGATGCCATCCTTCGCACTTGAGCTATGGCAGAATTAGTGCCAAAGACTAAAACTTTCACCAAACCATTTGTACCCCAGAGGGATCAAGACAGGAAGCCTTTCCAGAGAGAATGGAAGGGTAAGGAGAAGTTGGATGATGAGACTAGGTGAGAGCTTATGAGGAAGAAGCTTTTCTTCAGCTACAGAGATCCTTAGGTCTCAGGCCACAGGTGCATGGGCAAGGGAGAGATTCATTATATTGAGGTAGCAACAGACAACGTGGACAGTGAGGAGGAGGAGCATGAAATTGGATCCACTAGTTCAGAGGAGGAGTCAGCACCAGCAGAGGAGCAACCTCCCCATAGACCACCGACATCGGAAGGAGCCCATCCTCCAGTAGTCCCACAATCGACAGAGCAGGCTAACAAGAGGAAACCAGCAAAGGGAGGAGTCATAGAGACCCTTTCTGGTGTTCCCAGGTATGATACCCTCCATATCAGAGGGATTATTTAGGGGCAACGGGAAATCGCCCTGATAGATGGTGGGGCCACCCACAACTTCATCACCGCTTCACTAGTATCGAGACAGGCACTTCAGACATAGGAGTTTGAGGGGTTTGATGTTGCAGTAGCATATGGCTACACAGTGGAGTGTCTAGACAGAGTTCCAAACTTAGAGATGAATTTAGGCAAATACACAGTGAGAGACACATTTTATGTGGTTGGCCTATCAGACACAGATGTGGTGTCAGGAGTTCAGTGGATGATTACCTTGGGAAAAATCACTACCAACTACCAAACCTTGGAAATGGGATTCATAGATAAGGATGGGAAGAAGGTTGTTCTAAGAGGTATGCGACAGGAGCACCCAGGACAGTTTCAGCCAAGAGGATGGAGAGGATATTCAGACATGGGGAGGTAGCATATACTGCATAATACTTGATCACTAATCAAAAGGATTCAGAAGGTCGACAACAATACCATACAGAGATCAAGCATTTATTGGGATGACATCAACAGGTCTTTGAGGCAATTCCACCAGGGAGACCACCTGACAGGGGATTTGAGCACACCATTGAGTTGGAGGAGGGGGGAAAACCTATGATCACCCCCCCTATCGTCATCCTAGGAGGTTCAAGGATGAGATAGAGAAGGAAATCAAGGAATTGTTGGCGATGGGACACATCAGACCGAGCAACAACCCATTTTCTTCTTTAATTGTCTTAGTTCTGGAGAAGGATGGCACCATGAGGATATGCATTGATTACCAAGCCTTGAACAAGAAAACCATCAAGAACTGGTACCCTATCCCATGCATTGACGAGTTGATGGATGAACTACATGGGGAAGTTTTCTTCTCAAAAATCGATCTACGCTCTGGATATCATCAGATCAACATCTAAGAGTAGGACATAGAGAAGATGACATTTCAATGTCATTTTGGACACTTCAAGTTCCTGGTTATGCCATTTGGGCTAACCAATGCACCCGCTACATTCCAGTCTTGCATGAACCATATATTCAGGGATCAGTTAAGGAAATTAGTCTTGGTTTTCTTCGACAGCATCTTGATCTATAGCCGGTCATGGAAAGAGCATATAAGGCACCTGGATGAGATATTGAGCATCATGGAGGCATGGTCATTATATGCCAAAGAGTCCAAGTGAGAGTTCGATATGAAAGAGATGATTTACTTAGGCCACATCGTCAGTGCAGGGGGCACATGTGTACAAAGAGAAGATCAGGGCCATTCTGGATTGGCCGGCACTCAGGAACATGACAGAATTGAGGAGATTCTTCGGGCTGTGCAGTTATTACAGGCAGTTCGTTCGAGGTTTTTCTCAGCTTGGAGCACCGCTGACAGATCTTACCAAGCATGGGGCCTTCATATGGACCGATAAATCATAGGAATCCTTTGATCACATGAAGGGAGTCATCGACACTTGTCCAGTGTTGGCACTACCAGACTTCACCTTGCCATTTGTACTAGAGTGTGACACATTCGACGAAGGGATCGATGCAGTTTTGATGCAAGGAGGACACCCCATTGTATTCAAGAGCCGGAATATTAGTCAACCTGAGAGGTTGTACTCCATTTATAATAAGGAAATGT
>JASDQU010298470.1:2412-14070 GCA_032191745.1 Picea mariana
ATCAATGGCAACCAACAATCCATACCAACTTTCCATCAACCTAAGCCAATTGTCTCACAATTACTTTTGGTTTAGTGTGTTATTACTTGTAGTTATAATTCATTTAGTTTACTTCTTACAATTGTGTGTTATTATTTCATAAGATTCATTGAGATTGTTGTTATTGTATTTGTTAATTAAATGATTTATGTCACTTACATTGGTTTGCAAAGTATTCTTATACATCTTAGATTGTTTCTATTTGGCATAATGAAAGTATTGTTGTTCATTTTCTTTCCTTAGTATACACATATTTGTTGTTACAAGATTTCTATTATCAGTTTGGTATTTCCAGCGTTATTATTCTTGGCATTCTCATAAATGTGCTAGTGATTTGATGAAATTTGATAACAAGATTCATCAAGTAGATTATTTGGAATGCTTATGTTATTGAGTCATTTCTTCCTGCACTAAAGTTCCTTCAACATATTTACATTCATTCCCAACAAGGTTTTCTTTGTTTCAGTTGTTCAATTCAATTCTACAAGGGGTGTATTTCATTTATGCAAGGGTGGATTTGTTTCATTTATGCAAGAGTGAGGTTTGATAATTTATGCAAGTGTGACTTCATTTCAACAAAGTATTTTTAATTCAAAGTTGTGTGAGTGTGTTTCAATTCCAAGGCAAGTGTGAAAAGTGTTTTCATTTGAGCACGAATGTTTTACTTTCAGCAAGTGTGTTCCACTTAAGCAAGTGTGATCTAGTATACACCACATGTTTAATTATAGAAGAATGATTATGTTTCTTACTTAAGTTGTATACCAATAGATAATCAATGTTAGATGAAAATTGTTCCTGCATATACCTTGCATGATAACTTTGAAATAAAATGATGTACCCCAGATTGGCAATTAATGTATTGGTTGATTGAGTTGTTTTAGTTAGAGAATTAAATACACCAACAAATATTTCAATCAATTATAGATGACTTCCATAATTGAGCAAGAATTAGGACTTTAACTAAAGAATGTGAGATTGATCTAGATGTATGCATAACACTAGTATCATTATAATAAAATATTTTTGGATCCTATGATATAGTAATAGGGATGGATTATTTGGAGAGTCAAAAAGTAGTATTGATTGTAGGAACAATAAGATTTATTTTATAGATGATATAGGACACAAAATAATCTTAGTTGGGATGAATAGAGGAGTTTAATTAAGATTCATTTCATCATTTCAATTTAAAAATAAAGTATAATAAAAGGATGTAAATTATATGTCGTAAAAACTTTAAACAAGTAGGATGATACAATGAGAATAAAATAGTATTCGACGTTGATAGAATTATCAGATTTGTTTCCAAAGGAATTACTTGGACTACCACCTAAGAGAGAACTTGAATTCAAATTTGAAATTAAACTGATAATAGAACATATTGCAAAGGCTCCTTACCACATGATGACTCCAAAATTATGAGAGTTGCAAATGCAACTTTGATGCAACCTGCCCTCGACGGCAGCCGCTCCTCACCAGGAACTTATTCTTCCTGCCCCGAAGAGTTGTAATACCCTTCAAATCCCATATCGAGACTTCTTGTCACCCACATGATACTCTTTTGATATCCCGACAGTCACTTTGGGAAATCGGGCTTCGCTATATCGCAAACCCTGTGTGCACGGTCTCTTGCAACACAAAACTTCGAACCCCGAACTCCGATGGTCAACGGTCAATGACTCATTCCTGTCGGGGATTTCCCTATTGGGAAATCGACATATGAAAGGTTGCGATTCACTCACCTTTCAAAACCCTGAATGCCGAGGGGCGATGCCACGTGTTAGCGCTCCACGCTGTTCCTGTGGGACCCGTCGCAACTCGGGGGTTCGCTCTTTCTCCACGGTCCTTCTGGCTCTGAAAATGCCGATGTGTCGAGTCCGGACTCCCCGGGATCTCACGCCACGTGCCTCCGTAGAGATCGACGGCTCCGATCAAATCGGGGAATCGCCACTCGCGATTTCAACGAGCATAAAACTCTTTCCCCGTCAAATGCCGAATGCCGATATGCAATGGCGCTCAGGTTAAATTCCCCACAACTTCTGCGAGATTTGACGGTTTGCAGGACTTCACGATTCTCGTCACCAAATCCTAGCCGTCGACTCTCCTCCTTGAGAATCCTTCCGTTCCAAAACTCTGCCTTGTTCGAAACTTCTCTTGGGTCTGTTCCCACACTGTTTACATGGAACTATCCCTCCTGAGCTCGACTTCTCCCACTCCTTCAACTGAAGGTTGGCACACTCCTTGCGCTCGACATCCAATCACTCTCCAAGTGTTGTAACTTCTGGACTCTATGCATTCCCAACAACAGTAGCCTCTGTCAACCTAAGCTCAGACTCGCCTCTGAGACTTCAAATCCAACCCGCACTTATCCTGCACGGCTTTGATAACCCAATTCAATTTCTGGGTGAACGAGAATGAGAGATTAACTGTTGAGCCTCATCAACGCACTCTATGCGGATGAATTCGACTGCACTCTATGCAGGAGTCTCCTAGCTCAAACAGAGAAAAAATTGAAACTCATTCTCTTCTCTCTCATGGATTTAGAACCTACCATGAAATCACATACACAGCATATAAAACAAAGGCATAACAAGAAGCAAATATGCAACAGCATAATATCAACAACACACAGAGAATAATCACAGCCATGGAATTGAATTAAAGATTTCCTATTAATTCAATATCTGTACATGGGGATTCTTCACCAGCTCTCTGCTCTGCTCTCTTCTTGCTCTTGAATGAATGATCCTGAATGCTACTACAATGTACAAAGGAGGGTGCCTATATTCCATTTTCCCTCTCGAAATCTACAACTATCAAATCTACAATGAATTCCTATCTACAGCATTAAAACCATTAAATGCCTCAGCTACCTAAGGACGTGAGCTTAAAGGCTCAAGGTCCATTTACAATATACAAAGTGCGCTTCATTAACTCTTTACATTAATTCTTGGCGCAACCAAATATCAAGGTAGATTTCAAAAAGAAGTTTGTTGTCTTGTCCAACTGTCTTTCTCTACCCCACGCGTTGGCTTGCTTGATGAGGTGTGGATGCTCCTGCATCATACTCCTCGGCTTGAAAGATTTCATGGGCTCCTGTCCATGAGATCCTGTACAATCTGTCCATGCCTTTGGATAACTGCTTCTGTCTCCCAGCTGGCATCCTCCACTGGGTGGTTCTTCCATTTCACCAGGTATTCAAAATACTGCTTCCTCATGGTCTTCTTTCCTAGTCGCTTGTCCAGTATGCACTCCATCTGCGACACTTGTGTAACTGGAAATTTCTTCTGCCACTAGATCACTGGTTCCTCAGTTCCATCTTCTGCCTCTCCAGCCCTGTATGGGTATAAATCCGAAACGTTGAAAATCAGAGATATCCCGATGCCATCCGACAACTCAATCTCATATGCATTTTCCCCGAATTTTCTTAGGACTTTGCATGGCCCAATTTTCTTCATCTTGAGCTTGTTATATGTTCCCCTTGGGAATCTTTCCTTCCTCAAGTGCGCTAGAACCATGTCCCCAACTTCAAACTGAAGTTGTCTCTTCTCCTGATCAGCTCTGCGCTTATACTCTTGATTTGACTTCTGCAGTCGCTGCTTCACCTCCGCGTGAAGTTCCTGCATCGCCTCAGCGAATCTTTCCGCACTCGCGTTGCTAGTTTCAGCCTGTTCTGACTCCCTGAGCTCAGAAACTCCCCTCGACTGTGTCCCATACAAAATTTGAAATGGGCTTCTTCCTGTACTCAGATTCATTGAATCGTTGTACGCGAATTCTGCCTGTGGTAAAATCTGGTCCCAACTACTGTGGTGCTCCATCACCAAGCTCTGCAATAGATCCCCCAGACTTCTATTCACCACCTCTGTTTGCCCATCTGTTTTAGGATGGTAAGCTGAAATAAATGCTAAGTTAGTTCCCAGCTTCTTCCATAGCGTCCTCCAAAAATGACCTATGAATTTGTGTCTCGATCTGAGACTATGCTCCTCGGCAATCCATGTAATCTAGCAATTTCTTTGAAAAACAAGTTTGTGATGTGGGTCGCATCGCTGGTCTTATGACACGGAATAAAGTGTGACATCTTCTAAAACCTGTCCACCACCACAAAGATGGAAGCAACTCCTCTTTGTGTTCTTCGCAAACCCAGAACAAAATCCATACTGATGGCTTCCCAAGGCCTTTCAGGTATGGGCAATGGCTGATAGAACCCTGTGTTATGCTTTCGGCCCTTCGCGTGTTGACATATCCTGCACCCGTCAACAAATCGTTTAACATCTGCACGCATACCTGGACAATAATGCGATTTTCTCATCTTTGCAGATGTTTTTTCATGTCCAAAATGACCTGCTAAGCCTCCGCTGTGCTTTTCCTTCACCAAATTCTCCCTCATGAAGCAATTTGGAATGCACAGCTGATTGCCCCTGAACAACAATCCCTCCTAGATCATATAGTCAATCCACGGAGTCCGATCCCTGAGAAATGGATTCTCAGCTGCCTCGTATGCTTCTGCGAAATCTGCATCACCTGCATACATATCTTTTAAATTTTCAAAACGCAGCATTTTGACTCTAAACTCCTACAACAGCAAGCATTTCCTGCTCAAGGCATCAACCACCTTGTTAGCAGTCCTCGAGATGTGCTTTATCAATAATGTGAAATTTTGCATGTACTCTACCCATTTCGCATGCTTCTAGTTCAACTTCTCCTATTGACTCATGAACTGCAATGCATGGTTGTCGCTGTACAAAACGAATTCTTTGGGTATTAAGTAATGCCTCCACTTATTCAATGCCTGTATAATGGCATAGAACTCTTTGTCATACGTGGAGTATTTCAGCTTTGCATCATCCAGCTTCTCGCTGTAATATGCAACAGGTCTGTCATGTTGACTCAAGACTCCTCCAACAGCATACCCACTGGCATCACATTTCACCTGAAATTTTTTCTGAAATTCAGGCAACACAAAAATCGGTTTCTCTGTTATCTTTCGCTTCAATAGATTGAAGCTCCTCTCAACCTCGACTGTCCAGTGAAAAATCTTGTGCCGCTTCTTCATAATGTCCATCATTGCGGCGTTAATTCCACTGAAATTTCTAATAAACTTTCTATAGAAACTAGCTAACCCATGGAAACTCCTTACCTCAAAAACATTCCTCGACGATGGCCATTTCCTAATCACTTCTACCTTCTCAGGATCCATCTTCAATTCATTCGCCGAGATTACAAAACCCAAATAAATGAGTTCTGTCTGCATGAAGGAACACTTCTTCAAATTGATCAGCAGTTGATCTTGCTGTAGCCTTCTCACCACAATGGCTAAATGCCTCATATGTTCAGCCCTGGTCTTGCTGAAAATTAATATGCGTCCAAGTACACGACCACAAATTTACCAATGAATTCCCTTAGGACTTCATTCATCAGCCTCATGAATGTGCTCGGCACGTTTGTCAAACCAAACGGCATGACCATCCATTCGTACAAACCCTCGTTTGTTTTGAATGCCATATTCCATTCATCTCCCTCTCTCATCCAGATCTGATGATATCCGCTCTTTAAATCTATCTTTGAAAAATACTTTGCCCCGCTCAGGAAATCCATCAAGTCATCCATTCTCGGCAGTGGAAATCTGTACCTGATGGTGATTTTATTAATCGCCTTGGAGTCTGTATGCATTCTCCAGCCTCCATCCTTCTTCAGACTCAGTATCGTTGGAATGGCACATGGACTCAGACTCTCTCTGACCAGTCCTTTATCCTGCAGATCCTGTACCTACCTTTTGACCTCCTCATTCTCCTGAGGTATCAACCTGTACACTGCCTTGTTCGGCAAACTTTCTCTGGGTATGATATCGATGTGATGACTCACACAACTCATCGGTGGCAATGGACGAGGTAGTTCGTCCACGATGATATCAGCGAACTCTCCCAACAGTTCCTGAATCTCTTCTGGCAAGTCGTCCACTCTTGTGCTTGTCAGGACAATTCTCGGTTTCCTGACAACAAAGAATTGTGGATCTTCATTCTTCTCCATCTCTGTGAGAATATCTTTCCCACTCATGAGCAGTATGGTATTGGTTACTTCCGACTTTACTTCCTTATCCTTTATCGGAAGCAATCTGTGTGTTCTCCCATTCTTATCCAAGGTATATGTGTTCATCCTTCCATCATGAACAACATTTCTATCATATTTCCATGGTCTACCCAGCAATATATGGCATACGTCCATGGGAATAACATCACACAAGATCTCATCATGATAATTCCCAATTTTGAATTTAACTAAGCACTGTTTAGTGACACTTACCCGGTGTCCTTTCTATAACCACGAGACTTTGTATGGACTCGGGTGCTTAATTGTCTCCAGCTCCAATTTCTCCACCATCTCGGATGAAACGAGATTATCAGTGCTCCCACTGTCTACGATCACCTTGCACTTTCGATCCTTGGCTGTGCAAGCTGTCCTGAACAGTCTGCTCCTTTGCACTGAGCTGTCCACCTCTTTCTTAGGTGCCAAAAGGATCTTATGGGTTCCAAGCGATCTTCCGTTGTCCGAATCCTCATCATCACGCCTATGCGCCTTTGTGATGTGAGCTTCACTTCTATCCGGCTTCCTGTCTGGACAGTCTATGGCTTTATGTCCGTCCTTCCCAGATGTAAAACATGTAATGACTCTTCCTCTGCCTCTTCCTCTACCTCGAGTACGAGGAAAGGTGTTTACGTCAGCATAACCACCACCCTGCTCTATATGCTGCCTCCTCGGCTCAACATATTGCTACCTTTGTTCAATTTGTGGTTGCCTCTGCTATGAGGTACCACCTCTCTCAACCTTACCCTGAGGTCTCTTCCAATCCTCCTTGGGCTTCTGAGTTCTTTCTTGGGCAATTGCCTTGCCTCTGGGCTGACTCTTGCCTCGCCCTCGCTGTCCTTGCTTGCGGCTCAGCTTCTCTTCGGCTTTTAGAGCCATCTGGTACGCATCCTTAACTGTTCGGATGGTCAGCATGCTCAATTCATCCTGAATGTCATACCTCAACCCATTCAGGTACCTCGCCACCTTTTCGTCATCACTCTCCCGACGACCAGCTCGAATATTGAGTCTATAAAATTCTTCGGTGTACTCTTTCACCGTCATCAACTTCTATATTAGGTTCTGCATTCGCCTTAACAGAGTGATCTGGTAGTCTCTTGGGATGAATTTCGCTTTCATATTAGCGATCATCCGATCCCATCTTTTAATCTTCTGTTTTCCTTTGCAGCACCTATCGGCCTGTAATTCATCCCACCATAAGGCCGCATGTCCTTTCAACTTCGTGACAACGTGCATTACCTTCTTGTCCTCTTCGATATCTTCATAATCGAAGTAGGTGTCGAGTGCTCGGATCCAATCCAGCAAATCTTCTGCATTTAGACTTCCCTCATAGACGGGAATGTCCATTTTCGTCTTCGAGCTCATTCTAGAAATGGCTTTGATCAACCGCTCTGTCAATGCGTCTTCTGCTGAGACCTCTTCAGCATCGTGTCCAGCTTCCTCTTCTACCTCAGAATCGCTGAACTCCCCAGCGCCAGCTCGGCACCTTTGGGTGGTCTCCATCTCTTCGAGTCTTTCCCTGAGATCTCGTATTTGGCGTTCCATCTCTGGATTCCCTGCTGGCCTACCTCTTCTTCGGGCATCCCTGTCCTCATGATCAGGAGACTACCTTTCTCTTCTGGGCAGCATTATGAAATCCACTTCTCTCTAGTACCTGAACAAAGAGAACTCCTCTCAATGGCTCTGATACCACTCTGACGCAACCTGCCCTCGACGGCAGCCGCTCCTCACCAGAACCTTCTTCTTCCTACCCCGAAGAGTTGTAATACCCTTCAAATCCCGTATCGGGACTTCTTGTCACCCACAGGATACTCTTTTGATCTCCCGGCAGTCACTTCGGGAAATCGGGCTTCGCGATATCGCGAACCCTGTGTGCACGGTCTCTTGCAACACAAAACTCCGAACCCTGAACTCCGATGGTCAACGGTCAACGGTCAACAACTCAGTCTTGTCGGGGATTTCCCTATCAGGAAATTGGCATATGAAAGGTCGTGATTCACTCACCTTTCAAAACCCCGAATGCCGAGGGGCGATGCCATGTGTTAGCGCTCCACGCTGTTCCTGTGGGACCCGTCGCAACTCGAGGGTTCGCTCTTTCTCCACGGTCCTTCTGGCTCTGAAAACGCCGATGTGCCGAGAATCGACTCCCCGGGATCTCGCGCCACATGCCTCCCTAGCGATCGACGGCTCCGATTAAATCGGGGAATCGCCACTCGCGATTTCAACGAGAATACAACTCTTGCCCCGTCAAACGCCGAATGCCGATATGCAATGGCGCTCAGGTTAACTTCCCCACAACTTCTGCGAGTCTGACGGCCTGCTGGACTTCGCGATTCTCTTCACCGAATCCTAGTCGTCGACTCTCCTCCTTGAGAATCCTTCCATTCCAAAACTCTGCCTTGTTCGAAACTTCTCCTGGGTCTGTTCCCACACTGTTTACATGGAACTATCCCTCCTGAGCTCGACTTCTCCCACTCCTTCAACTGAAGGTTGGCGCACTCCTTGCGCTCGACGTCCAATCACTCTCCAAGTGTTGGAACTTCTGGACTTTGTGCGTTCCCAGTAGCAGTAGCCTCTTTCAACCTAAGCTCAAACTCGCCTCTAATACTTCAAATTCAACCTGCACTTATCCTGCACGGCTTTGATAACCCAATTCAATTTCTGGGTGAACGAGAATGAGAGCTTAACTGTTGAGCCTCATCAATGCACTCTATGCAGACGAATTCGATTGCACTCTATGCAGGAGTCTCCTGGCTCAAACAGAGAAACAATTGAAACTCATTCTCTTCTCTCTCATGGATTTCAAACCTACCATGAAATCACATACACAGCATATAAAACAAAGGCATAACAAGAAGCAAATATGCAACAACATAATATCAACAACACACAGAGAATAATCACAGCCATGGAATTGAATTAAGGCTTTCCTATTAATTGAATATCTGTACATGGGCATTCTTCACCAGTTCTCTGCTCTGCTCTCTTCTTGCTCATGAATGAATGATGCTGAATGCTACTACAATGTACAAAGGAGGGTGCCTATATTCCATTTGCCCTCTCGAAATCTACAACTATCAAATCTACAATGAATTCCTATCTACAACATTAAAACCATTAAATGCCTCAGCTACCTAAGGACGTGAGCTTAAAGGCTCAAGGTCCATTTACAATATACAAAGTGCGCTTCATTAACTATCGACTATCTCCAATAAGGGATCAATATTGGTTGCCTATAATTGATGATTCATTTGATCAAATGAAAGGAGAAAAGGTGTTTTCCAAAATAGATTTAAGATCAAAATATCATCAATTGAGAAAAAAGGAAGAAGATGTTCCTAAGACAACATGTAAGACACATTTTGGACATTATGAATTTGTAGTTGTACCCTTTGGATTAATGAATGCACTAGGAGTATTTGTGAGTTTAATGAATGGAGTATTTTGGCAATACCTTGACAAATTTGTTCAAGGGTTTTTGGACAATATCTTGATATATTTTCATATGCTGGAAGATCACAAAGAACATCTAAGAAAATTATTATAATTTCTTATGGAGCATAATTTATATGGAAATATATCTAAATAGTCATTTTATAAATCAAAGATTCATTACTTTGGACATATAATTTTAAGGGAAGGAATTGTGGTAGACAAACAAAGATAAAAGTAATTATGGAAATGGTTGCCACCCACTAGTGTACAAGAAGTACATAATTTTTATGGGTTTGGGTGGATATTATAGAATATTTTTGGAAGTTTTTTCAAATATAGTAAATATTATTACATAATTATAGAAGAAGAATAAGAAATTTATATGTACAAAATTATGTTGAGAATAATTTTAGAAACTTAAGGAATTCTTGACAATTAATCATATTTCGAAGGTACTAGATATGGATAAACATTTTCTAGTATGTACGGATGCGTCAAAGGTGGAGAAATAATGCAATAAGGTAGGGTGATTTCCCATGCTTCAAGAAATATTCGATCACATGAATAAAATCACATGATACACAATTTGGAACTTGCAGTGATAGTGTATGCATTAAGAATTTGGAGATATTATCTAGTTAGGAGAAACTTTCAGTTAAAGATAGATCATCATGAACTTCAACAAATATTTACACAAATTAATTTGAATTCTAGAAAGAGGAGGCGGTCAAATTTACTAAGTGAGTATGATTTTGATATATTATACATTAAAGGAACAATAAATAGAGTGATTGATTCTTTAAGTTGCAGGGCACATATTTTCTCAATTATGAATTTATAGAATTTATCTTAGTTGTTATAGAATCTATAAATGTGTTCTTATTGTGTATGTATCACATGTCATGGTTGTAAGTGGGTACTCAACCAAAGCATTATAAATGTGTTATAGAATTTATCTTAGTTGTTATAGAATTTATGTTATAGAATTTATAAATGTGTTCTTATTGTGTATGTATCACATGTCATGGTTGTAAGTGGGTACTCAACCAAAGTTCAATGCGACCCAACTTTGTGACAACTATGTGTAATAATAGTTGCAATGTAAACCATATTTTGAGTCCTATAATTATGACCCAATTCATGGTAATCTTGTAGTTTATAAACTATACACTCACAACCAAGATCAATAAGATCGTAGTTAATGGATTCATGAGTGCCACTAATAATAATAAAGAATACCTTAGGTCATAATTTAAGGTATTGGCATTTATGATTGTGAATAGGCCTAGTAAAATTTTATAAGTAGTTATTTTAATTTAAACTCAAGTAAATTAACCCAAGGGCAACGAATTATATGTGTTGAGTGGTTATAACTTACATGGTGTGACATACTTACCATAAACAAGTGTCATTCACCAAATAAACTAGGAAGATATTAATTCATAAAATTGATTGGTTTTTGGAATTAACTTTAATCTAAGTATGTTTTATATCTAATTAATTAATACATTTATTATTAAAATTTTACATATTAGATAATTTATGAGGAAATTTGTGTTGTAATCTGTATTAACAAATTCATAATTTTTATGTGGATAAATGATTTTAATTTTTGGTAATATTTAAAAAAAAAATACTAAAATCATTAAATAAATAAGAGATATTGTTATTTATTATATTTTGAGTTTATTACTATTACTTTTAATTGTAAATAATTATGCAAAATTGTGAGATTCAAATGACAAGAAAGTATTGGTATAGAAATAAGTAATCTTTATAATGAATAGCTTTCAGAGTTGCCATATGAAATTATGATTGTAATATTTATAATTGCTATGACTTTATTTTATTAATTTAGAGCTTAATCCTAATTGTCTTAAATGCAAACTCAATCCTAGTTGTCTTAAATCTAAACTCAACTAGTTGTTCAAAATAAATTGATAAGTGATTATGATCTTTATATATCCCATACAAGAATAGCTATTAAATTGTTCTTAGTTTCCATATACAAAATTCTAAATGATGAGGCACAATAATTTATATTTTCAAATTAAGAATTGGCATGATAGAATATATTTAGAATTTTATTTCATATTATTATAA
>JASDQU010298475.1:0-14012 GCA_032191745.1 Picea mariana
GGAGCTTGATTATGTTCCTGATTCAGAGGTTCTTGTTTTCAGCCGTGTTTATACCCCATGAAGACTTTACACCCCAGAAGTATGTACACTCTTCCACGCGGGGGAGAGTAGAGGGGGGCTACCCCCTCTGCGGGGTCCGGGGGGCTTATCCCCTGGGCTGGGGGTTGGGGGGCAGCGTCCCCCAAAGGAAAAATTGCCTTGTAAATGTATATTGTAATTTCATTTTAAATCTAAACCGTTCATTATAAGGTCGCAGATCTGATGGTAGAAATTATGTTAGGGTTTTTTTCCCTAGAAGGCAACCCTCTATTATGAGGGAACTGTATTGCAACTATGCATTATGGCAATTATTGTATTATGAGAGAAGAGACTGTGAGAGAAAGAAGAGAAAGTTAAAGAGTGTTTGTTGTAGGTTGTATCCCTTTATTTTCTCGATAATAATAAAGGAAGAACCTGGCAATTTCTCTGGTGGACGTAGCCCACACTGGGTGAACCACGTAAATCTGTGTCTCTCTTGTATTGTGTATCTTATGTGTTTTTTTTTCTCCTTTGTTTTATTTTATTGCTCCGCAGTCCTATTTTTCTAACATGTTGTTCTTCAACTTTGCAAGTTGTTGGACCTGTTATTGCAGTTTCCAGTTTTCGGAGATAACCTCTTGTCATCCCTCATTGATAGGTAAGTTTCCCTGTTGTTGTTTTTCAATATTGGGGGTCCCTGCCTGTAAATTCTATTACAGACCATCTTTGTTTGTGCTCTCAATTTATGTTCCTGGAAACCATGCGTCTTCATATGCCGACTGTGATGTTCATAGCTATTTGGAAAATTGCAATGCGAAGGGGATCTCGAAAAGTAGTTTGAAGCTATTAGAAGAGGGAACCATCGGCCAAAGTGTAACGAAGGGAATGCTTTTATTTTGTGGGTTGGAAAATTGCGCCCACCTGTTGTCTTTCTGCCGAGTAAATTTATGGTCTTATTTATTTGCATTTTTTCTTTTGTTTGGTAACCCAGTTTCGGGCTTGTAGTTTTCCTATTTTTCTTTCCTTTTTTTTTTAGGGTGCTATTATTATTTTTTCCTCCTTTTCTCTGTTTTCAGACAAAGTGAAAGTATCTAACAAACAACTTCAAAATTAGAGTTGAGAAGATGGAAGAAGTAATAGATGTTGATTCGTATGAAATAGATACACAATCCATTATACATGGTAGCATTGATGTGGCTTTGCATAGCAATGGCCTCTTTAGATTGGATGCATTCTTGTATACTGCAGGGGATTTCCTTTTCGATACATTCCAGGTTCTGCTGCATTTATGGTATTCATCGATCGAGCTGCGCAATGGATTGATAGATTATTTCTTGGTCTGTTTAAAAAATGGCGACGCAGAGGCATTGAACTCCTATGAATATGAACTAGAACCTGATTTTCTTCGGCAATTGCATGAAATACATGATGTCGCTACGTATTTTTCAAAGATGCGGTTGCCTGTATCTCCAGATCTACCTGCACATGAGAGGGGACTTTGGGGAGAAACATTTTGTATACGGTGGCTGTCTAACTAGCTCAATATATCAGTTGGAATATGGTCATTGACATGAAAAAGAAGATATCTACTATTCAACAAAGCTGCCTCTGACAATCCATATTGCATCTTGTTCCATGATTCCAATGCTATTAGTGGTCACTATGAACCACTCTTGTACAAAAAAATGTCCATATGCAATGTTGAAGTACCTCATATTTACTTGTCCCTCTTTTGCAAAGACCTTGAATCACAATGAGAACAAATTATGCATCGCATAGATTGCCATGGTTTACAGCTGGAAACAAATGTTGTGTCTAATTGAGGAGATAGTCTGTATAATGCAATTTGTTGTTTGGTAGCAGTGGAGTTTGATGTGCAATCGTTGCGGATTTACACCATGCAGTCCTTTTGCAATGCAATTGTAGGCAGCAACCAACAGGCTTTTAGGTGCTTGCATCAACACCTTTTGCCATATCTCCTGGAAAATATGCCGACAGTTGGAACTTGGAAGGAATACCTTGTAAACATGGCACTTCCATATGAAAAAGGGAATGTGGAGGGTTGCAGATCCTATTTCTAATGGCTATGTATGATATTCAGAGTAAATATCCAGGTCTGGTCGGCATTGCTAGATGGTACTGTCCATTCCTGGTTTACTGATTCAAATTACAACCGAACATTTGACATCCTCTCGTTGAAAACATATACAACACATATCCATTATGAACCTTTTCTTCAACATATCAGTGGTTCAGGGTTGGATATCCATGCCACCCAAACCGCATCGAATCTGTATATTCGCAACATGATTTTTAGTGAGAAAGAAACTCTTGCCGTGTGCGATATGGCCATAAAAGGCTTGAACAAAAAAACGATGCGTGAAATTCATCACAGTTATTATGAGCTCATACAGGTCTTAAACAAAAAATGTAGAGTAAGTTATCACAACTTGAAAAAAACTATGCGTCAAATTCGTCCCAGTTGTGATGAGGCCACACAGGCCTTGAATAAAAAACGTAGACTAGGTTATGAGCACCTGGGTTAGAGTGAAATTCATCCCAATCTCCATCATCTCATCGTGCCCTTGGGCAAGAAATGTAGAGTAAGTTACCACAACTTGAAAAATGTCATGCGCGAGAGAAAGAAATACATTGCCATGCTTCCTATTAGAGAGAAAGACACATATCACAATCTAAAGAAACTTGTCCGTGCACAAAACAACAGAAACATGTGCGGTTGCATATCCCAAAATGGTCATGCAACTGTGACATTTTGTGGGCTAGAAACAACACCATGGACTACTCGCAATGAAAACCAAGAAACAGTTTCTACCCATACTTCTCTGTGAAAGAAAAATGCAAGACAAACATACATGAAACAAATTAAAGATACTCCTTCCATTGCATGTGCAATTTGTGAGCAACTGAATTTATCAAAAAATAGAAAGTCTTTCATGGTTGCTTTGCAAGCAGAATACCTTCAGTTGACAATGCACGATAAAGCATTTTCCAGTGGAAAAATTTGTCTTCCATGCAAACGGTCCCTTGAAAATGGAAAATTGCCACAGTTTGCAACCCCTGACCAAATAAGATGTAATGCACCACTACCAGATGTAAGTGCGCTTATGAAACTTGAGGAGAGACTTGTCTCTCTCCGAATTTCATTTTCTCAAATCAAGCCTTGGGGATATAAACGACCCCAGATGGGTTGAAAATGATCAATTATTAATGTGTATGTTCAACTAGATGTTGTGCAAAGAGCATTGCCACAATTCATTAACAATACAATGACAATTGTCGTGGCTCTGAAAAGATGCTTGCGATACAAAAATTTCTATCAGACAGGAAAAGTGCATGTGCATGTTGTTATGAAAGTATTAAAGGAATTATGTTCGAGGGCCCTGTACAAAGAACATAACATTTGTATAAATGACAACTGGAACAGTGTTCTTGCAGAAGAGGATGGAAACTCTGGAGACACTTTTGAAAATCCTAATGAATTTGATACAAGTGATGAATTCGAGAATGAAGCGCCTATTGAGAGATTGGTGCATGGATTCATTGATTCACAGTGCATTCATGATTTGCAACACAAGATTATTGAAATTGCACCTGCTGAGGGGCAACGTCCACTTGGAATATTCGAGGACAAATATGCTAAGGAAATGAAATTTCCAACACTCTTCTATGGAGATTCATGTGGCACTGATATCACAAAACGATTCAGTTATCATAAAATAGTTCGATGGGAGATGCTATATTCAAGCGGTTGCTTCTGCTGTCACATAAAAAAATTGTTTTTCAAAACAATACACATAGTAAAAGAGTAAGTTCTCTCCTACATGTGGGTCTGAATAAGAAAAGGCCAGTTACAAGGAAGAAAGTTGTTGGCCAAAGATGTGAAGTACAAAGTAAACTTGGAAAAAATTCTAAAATGTGATATTGGGTACATAGATTTCAAAAACATTCACACCTCCCCTGACTATTTGCAACAAAACAAAAAATATATTTTTGCAATAATCCGGCAATTGGGTCTACCAACATTTTTCGTCACATTTACAAGTGCAGAGCATTGCTGGGATCCGTTGGTAGCTGTCGTATCTGACCTGCATAGGAAGAGGAAACGTGAAAAAGAAACCGGTGCCCTGGAAAATAATGACATTGACTACCTCATAATAAAATATTGAGTAACATGTACTCGCTACTATAGACATAGAATAAATGATTTGAGACAATTGATATTCCATGATGAAACGTTTTTCAGAAAAATATCGGACTAATTTTTTGTAACTAAGTTTCAGAATATTGGAAATGAGCATGACCACGCACTGTTATGGATAGAGGGTGCACCAGTTTATGGAGCTGATAGTAATTCAAGAATTGAACGATTTGTGGATTAATACATAACATGCAACACAGATCATTTGGATCCAGAACTCGCCAAATTCCATAGACATTACCATACAAGAAGTTGTAGAAAATGAAAAAAACTCGCATTGCAGATACAAGTTTCCTGTGCCTCCAATGAGAGCTACAAGAATCATTGAGCCACTTAGTTTAGAGGACAATGTTGTTGTTGAGAAATCTAAATCGTTGTTCGCATTTCTAGAAGAAGGATAATTTGACGAGTTGATGAGCTTCGATGCCTTCTTGACAGAGGTAAATCTATCAGAAGATGAGTACATCCAAGCCATACAATGTCTGCTTAGGCAACCAATAGTTTTTCTCAAACGAAATATTTCCCATATTTGGAACAAAAGTTTCTCCAAGGACATGCCAGTTATGTGGAAAGAAAATACAGATGCATAGTACGTGCTCAATGCATATGCTGCAACATCTTACTGTACTTCGTATATGACAAAGGTTGACAAATCTATGACAAGTGCATTCAGAAGAATATGCAAAGAACATGAAAGAAGTCATATTGATGCCATGCAAATGATACACACACTTGACAATACATTGCTTAATCTTCAACAAATGTCTACTCAACAAGCAATTCACATTTCAATTTCCCTGCCCCTCACTTGTAGTTCAAGAAAATGTGTCTTCATAAACACATCTCTACTTGAAAAACACACATTTGTCCTTAAACCACCGTTTTTGCTACAAAAAGAGCCTGACAATTTAGAAGACGTGCTATGTCACTCTATTGTTGATTATTACCTCCAACGTCCATCTCCTATTAGGCATAAATGCTTAGCAGAATTTCATATCGCATTACAAAAAAAATTGTGCACCCATATCAAAAAGAAAAAAACCCTCTGTCATATGGTTTGTCAAATACAATAAACATTGTGACTATGAAAACTATTGTAGAGAAAAACTGTTGATGTACGTTATGTTCCATGAAAACGAAGAGACATTAAAACATAACTTCCCTACAGGGAGGTTGCGTATGTTGCATCTGAGACTATAGTGCACATCAATGAAGCTAGATTTACCTACAATGTTAATCCAACATGGGGTGATCTAGAAGTTGCAGTTAATGACCTAGAAAACCCTGATGACCATGATCAGACATTCACAAACCAAAAAACAACCAGAACTTCTTTTGAGTCCTATGACTTGCAAGCGGATTTGCCTCTTTCTCCAGTAGGTGGAAGTGAAAAACGTATCAATCTTGGTTTTCAAGTCACAAAACATCCTTTCCTAATTGAAAATAATGAATACCACAGAATAAGACGTTTGTTGAATCACAAACAACAAACAATTCTAAAGGATGTTGCTCTTAAAAAATGCTTGAACATGGACAGTCCTGTGCACTTGTTCCTTACAGGTGGAGTAGGAACATGGAAGACATTCACAACGAAAGCATTGCTCCAAATGATTATATGAATCTATGATTCAAACAATTCGTATGATCCCATGAAACCAAAGGGCCTAATAGTAGCATACATAGGAAAAGCTGCATATAATGCAAGTGGAACAAGTACGGTCCACTCTACATTTTTTATGCGTCTAATATTTATGACGAACTCCAACTTCTCTTTATAGATGAAGCATCTTTGATTGGCAGTTGGTTCTTGTATTGCATTGACAACCGACTAAGAAGCATAAAACATGTGCACACCAAATACTTTGGAAACATTGACATGATTTTTTGTGGGGATCTTTACCAGGCACATCCCATCCAAGATTCTTTGATATTTGAACAACCTACCGTTAACATGGAAACAGTCACCCGTGACTTCTAGAGAGACAATATTAAATTCTTTGAGTTGCATACTACAATGCGACAGATAGATGAAACATTCATTGTAATTCTGAATAGAATGCACACAAACAGACAAACATATGATGACTTAACATATATCAATTCCAGGTGCTTGTGGCCTACACCAACAGACCCTATGTTCCCTTACCTGTTTTATAGAAATAATGATGTTGCAATGCATAACCACCACATGCTATCGGTCATGCCTGGCGATGATATCATCATCAACTCAATTGACCTGGAAGAAGACAACCATGGAAATGTGCCACGTCATGAACATACAATCACTTTACCTTCTCAGCTTGTCCTCAAATTAGAAATGCTGGTTGAAATATATGCTTGTAGCTATGATTCACAGGATGGCTTGGTCAATGGTGTAGATGGAATACTCAAAGGCTATACGAAAAAAAAAAACTTGATGTCCTTTGGATTAAGTTCCATGAATTGCATATAGGCAAGCGACAAGAAAACAAGTTGTCTTTTCTATATACTTCAAACACTGGAAGTGATTGGACCCATGTTTTGCGAATATCAAAGCCAATATCAAAATCAGCAAAGACAGGTCGACTGAAGATTCGAAAATAGTTTCCGATTAAACTTGCATGTGCACGTACAATCCACAGATCACAAGGAATAACACTTGATCATGTTGCATTCTAGCCTGCTGGAATTTAGATACATGGACTTGTATACACAACATTGTCCCGTGTCAGAAGCATAGAATCCTTGTATTTACTAAGTCTTCTCACAAAATATAACTTCAAAGTGAAACAAAAAGTTGATATTGAAATGGAACGATTGAGGACCATCGCAAAATGGCAACTGCACAATGATTACCAATTCATACAGACAAATTCATCTGTATCGATTATGTCACTTAACACACGCAGCTTACATGCACACATGGATTATATACTGAATGACTATGATACAATGAAATCTGATATTCTGTGCTTGTAGGAAACACACATGGCATTATGCATGCAAAACAAAAAATTCCCAAATGACAATTGCATATCAAGTTACATTATACATGGGGTGATGATATTGGTGAAAAAAAATGTACCAATTTTGGACCATATACATATCGAAGAAAAGAGTGTTGAAGTTGTCCTTGCAAAATTTTTCTTCCATGGAACAAAATTTACAATTTTGAATCATTCAACATTCTCCAACATAGTAGATGTTATTTCTAATGAATTGGCCCATTTCCATCTAAATGGGCCCATTGTACTTGTAGGAGACTTCAATATTGACATGCTACAAAATAATGACAGAACAAAAGAATTGGAAAACTACATGTGCAAATACAGTCTCCGCATTCTTTTGAACAACACAAGCCATGTGCAGAATGCACTTATTGACCATGTCTGGTCGAATGTGCCCATTCCTCAATACAACATATTTATCTTAGACACATATTGGTATGATCACGATACAAATGGTATTGCACTTGAATTATGAGATATACATCAAACATATTGCAAAGTGATATTTCTATGTTTCAAAGCATATTTGTATAGTTTGTTGCAAAAAAAAACAAAAAATAAATAAAAACAAAAAAACAAAACAATTATCCAGCTTCTTGTTTTTCCCTGAATTCTACACATACTGTTCAATATATATTATGCAAAAAAGAAAAAAGAAAGGTACATCTTTCTAAAAACTATTTGTTTCTCTATTCAACTTATTCTACTTTTTTTAGTATTTGTACATAATACTTGCCTTTTTCCTTTACATGTTAAGTTATGTTCATATTCCTTTTGATTTGTGCTTTTGTTCATAGAAAAAAATAGGATAACTGCACACCACAAAGAACTCCTAACCAGAGATGTAGATGAATCCATGCAAATGTGCACTTTTTTCCATACTAAACAGTTTTCCGTTTACTCTGTCTGTATTTGTTGAACTTGTTTTCAGCTGTGTTTTTTTATTTTCTCGTTTTACGCCTAGAGCCCTCCAACCCGCAAGTCTTCCATCCAACATAAATACTATGTTGAGCTAGTGAGCCCGCAAGTCTGGTTGTCAGTTTCTATATTGCCCAACTAGGGATGCTCTGTACAGGACACAGAACATTAGAGGCCCAATTTACAGCCCGCAAGTGCATGCTCCAACTAACTGGCTAAGTATGGAATGACGTATCTATGCATATTTTGTATGTATTGGTCTACAAATTCGCTTGTCAATTTGTATATCGCTGAGTTGTGGATGTTATTCTTAGGGAACAGGAGAATAAAGGACCATTTTTTGCCCCAACAGATGGAGAACCCGTGATCCAAAAAAGTGTACATACTCTATAAACTCTCAGCCACCCCGCAAGTTCACTTGTCAATTTGTATTTCGTGGAAGTCTGTATGCTATTTGTAGGATACAAAACAATAGAGACCTATTTTTTGAGCCCACCAGAAGGAGAACCCGCGATATAGAAAGTGGCCAAGTATGGAATGCAATATCCATACATGCTCTGTAAAATCTCATGTCCATACTTTATAAAGGTACATATTTAGTTTTTCTTGGTTTCTAGACATACTGATCTAGTCACCACACAGTTCGTGTTCCACAGGAATTATGAAATATGCACTCTGAGTCACACCGAGCCCTTTGGTTTCCTTATCCAATTTTATGGTAGCGAGTTCCCCTCTACGTGTTATCAAACTCTGTCCATGTTCCATACTAAACAATTTTTCGTTTACTCTGTCTGTATTTGTTGAACTTGTTTTCAATTGTGTTTTTTTATTTTCTTGTTTTGCGCTTAGAGCATGCCAACCCACAGGTCCGCCATCCAACATAAATACTATGCTGAGCCAGCAAGCCCACAAGTACACTTGTGAGTTTCTATATCGCCCAACTATGGATGTTGTTTGCAGCACATGAAACATTAGAGGCCCAATTTACAGCTCGCCAACCCGCAAGTCTGCGATCCAACTAACTGGCTAAGTATGGAATAAGGGATCTATGCATATTTTGTATGTATTGGTCCGCAAATCCTCTTGTCAATTTGTATATCGCTGAGATGTGGATTCTATTTTTAAGGCATGGAACAATAGAGGCCCGTTTTTTACCCCAGCAGACTGAGAACCTGCGATCCAAAAAAGTGTACATAATCTATAAAATCTCAGCCACCCCACAAATCCGCTTGTCAATTTGTATTTTGCAGAAGTATGTGTGATATTTGTAGGATACATAACAATAGAGACATATTTTTTGAGGCCTCTAGCTCGAGAACCCGCGATCCATAAAATGGGAAAGTATGGAATGCGATATTCGTACATACTCTGTAAAAGATCATGTCCATACTTTATAAAGGTACATATTTAGTTTTCCCTGGTTTCTACAAATACTGATCTGGTCACCACAAAGTTCGTGTTCCACATGAATTATGAAATATGCACTGCAAGTATGACCGAGCCCTTTGGTTTCCTTAGGAAATTTTATGGTCGCGGGCTCCCCTCTACGTGTTATCAAACTCTCATTCCTAGTGTTCTGAGTGTACATCTTGCATCCAAAACTTGGTAATCCATTTCTATGCTCATGGGTTCCCAGACGTCAGAGTGGAACATTGCATGTCCATCTAATCTTGCGCCCAAGACTTCGGTGATCTACAATTGGACCCAGGCTGGAAGCTTGTGACTCCTTTGCTAATTTTCTTTAATTAAATTGTACACTATCAATATTCATTATTAATAATTTAGTACTTGAAACTAATGTTAGCTACAATATGAACCAGTCAACCCACAACTCCATTTGTCAATTTCTATATCGCCCAACTATGGGTGCTATTTGCAGGACACAGAACATTACAGGCCCAACTTACAGCCTGCCAGCCCGCAAGTCCGTGATCCAACTAACTGACTAAGTATGGAATAAGGGATCTCTGCATATTTGGTATGTATTGATCATTTCTGGGAACCCGCCAACCCTGGAATTTGTGTGTCAATTTGTATATCATGGAAATCACTAAAAGTAGAATATTGAGCCGACCAGTGCCCAAATCTGCTTGTCATTTTGTATATCGTGGATGCCTGAAACTTTGGTGATCTACAATTGCAGCCGGACTCAAACCTTGCGACTCATTTCATAATTTTGTTTAATTAAATTGTACAATATCACTATTTAATATTCATATTTTAGTACTTGAAAATTTCCATCCTGGGCCCCCCTAGCCCTGCAGTTCATCTGACAGTTTGTATATCGCGGAACTGTAATCAGGAAACTCTGGGTACTATTTACAAGACACAGAACAATAGAGGCCCACTTTTCAGTCCTCCATCCCTAGAACCCGGGATCCAAAGACTGTACATGCTTCCCTTCGCTATGCTCCCTAGAAGCCTGCACAAAATAATAGTTTCCATACTTACCGATTTTTCCGCAACTCTGCAAATATGCAAACCCTCTGTTGAACTTCACCATCATGCCCTCTTATGTTTTACGCATTTTGCAATTCGCCTGTCCTCGCTATCACTTGTAAACTTATTTTGATGTCTGTCCAACCACTTTTCAGACTTGCCCATTGTTTCCTTGCTTGCTCTTCTCTGTCTTCGTCGCCTTCACACGTGTCCATATTAAGAAATAATATATATATATATATATCAGACTTGCCCATTGCTTCCTTGCTTGCTCTTCTCTGTCTTCGTCGCCTTCACACGTGTCCATATTAAGAAGTAATATATATATATATATATATATATATATGTCTTGTTTATAAATCTTTAATGCTAAATGGTCATCGTGCAGACACCGTCTAAATTTTCATTGATGGGCACAAGGCTCGAAAAGTTCTTCCATTAATGTAATATTTGCAGATTCTTTTGCTATTGCTTCCCACTATTAATTTCAAATACCATGGAATGTCATTCACACGTCGTTAGCTTCGTTCCTTCATGAAACCTCCAATCCTTAAATATTCTTCGCCGTAACCACCAGCTTCACACTTCTAAGTATGCAATAATTAAGCTTTACTTCTACCATCTCTCCATACAACACGCATAGGCATTTTCATTAATGAAGGAAGACCTCGGGGATATTTTCCATTCACACGCATTGAACCAACGTTTCCGGCGAGTTATATTGCGCCCTCCATTTCTTCATTTCAGGCAGCCTCTGGAGAAAACCGATGTTTTCATAAGCTACTGGCGGTAGTTCCCCAACATTTCTGTACAGATACACTGAACATGTTCATGCCTGGGGTCCAGAAATTAATAGTCCATCATAAATTTCATAGTTGTGCAAAGCTTCTAGTGTAGGAAAAGGGAAAAAGAATTGCAGGGGAGGAGGACCAACTCGAAATTTAGGGTGAAAACATGGATCTTGATGTTGATTTGGATATCATATTCTGCAACCTTGATCAGCCCAGAGACCTAATTCAACATGGCTACCCAATGGACATAGTTGATACTGAAATTTTTTGACGAAGATGAATCCTTTGTATTCCAGAGTGTTGTTTTTGAAAGCGAATAAAAAAAATTAATTATTGAAAAAAAAAATGTCAAAAATAAGAAAAGAAAACATCATTCAGCACTTGACCTTGCCAATATGCAGGCGTCGAAAATCTCTCAACTTCACATGGAAACCAAAGATTCTCTTCATGAATCTGTTTGAGTCATTTAGGCCAAGAATGCCAAACTAAAGGACCGGATTAAGGAATTAGAAGAAGCGTTGTTTCATATGCCATTGCTTGGCAGTCCTTTGGCAATAGCCATACCTTCGACTCCCTGCACCCTTGCAACAATTCTAAAAGGCTCCTCCAGATTCCTCGCATCCTGTAGAGGACATTGGAGAAAAATATCAATAGAAGAATGGAACTAATTACTAAGGCCTGAGAAACATCACAAAATATGGATTTAGTGGGAAGTAGGGCACATAACTTGCTCCAACTTCTGTAGATGGATTTAAAAAATAAAGAAACTTTCTATTTGCACACAGTCATCTGTTTTGCCTTTTATGTCAACAACATGACGACAAGAAGACAACATGGTCTCCCGTCCACAAAATGGCTCATTCAATTAGAAGCATGCTGAAAAGAAAAGGTGAAGAACCTGTATCTCATTGTCCAGTCATGTAAGCAAACAATATCAAAGAAATAAACATCAGTCACAAAATTGGCCAAAATAGACTTAGTCGGAAGGACAAACGAATTCCAGGACCCCAGCTTAATCGTCAACTCATTGTTGTTAACCAAACAAGCTTTTGATAAACAACTTGATAATGTTAAGGTCTTGTCTCTAGAAAATTTTTATAGGACTCTTGAATATCATGAGGAAGATGTGGACAACTGGTTAGTCCGCTATTCGGTGCAGAATGGAGACATTCATCGGTTTCTATGTAATTTTTCTATTGATCTAACCGAATTAGAAAATGAACTTTTTAGCATTAAAATCCAGAATGACATCAATGTTGCCCCCTTGAGAAGCTATATTGAAGAGAACTTGAAGTGGGTCCCTGAAGAAATCCAACAGGAAAATGCATCAGGAAGAAAATAGAAAAATTCCTTCTTGGAACATTCCTATACATCCTTTGTTTATCAGTCCAGTTATTCAAGTGGGTCGGCCATGAAAATCAACATGAATACGCATCAGCAAGCAAATACCAAAATTACTTATATGTACCATGCCTGTAAGTGCATATTCATAGTCATTTCTTTATCAATCCAATTATTCTACCTTTTCTGAATATAAATCTATAACCAATGTTTGATATCTTATCATTTATACTTTTCAGGTATTACACTCTACCATGTCCCACTTCTTCTTTCCAGTGCTATTTCTTGTACATATTTCTCTTATGGTCCATGGGAGCCCCAATCCCAATCTATATGACAAACACATTTAAATTTCCAGGAATATGTAACAAAGTATTCTTTTTTTCATATATTTGAAATAAAACTATTCTTTTGTCTCCTCATATATTCATGTGTTCCTACATTTTTATCTTCAACTATGCTGAATGTGAAGACATTCTGTTTATTTTATTTCAATTTTCTTCCTTTCTGATGCATATTTTTCCCTATCTGGTCATTTTCAAAATTACATATGCGGTAAATCACATTCAAATTTCACATATCATATTTCACACACACACACACACACACATATAAATGTCATAAATTTGTGTTCACAACTTTATCTTTGCCACCTATCCTTCATATTGTTTTCCACAGAGGCCGTTACAATTCAAATAGTCCGAAGTCCGCTTGTCAATTTGTATATCGTGGAACTCTGAGTGTTCTTTGTAGGCCATGCAATAACAGAGGCCCATTTTTCAGCCCGCCAACCCCAGAACCCGCGATGCAACAACTGACTAACTATGGATTCAAAGCTCTATCCATGCTCTATCAAATCCGATCCCCATAGTTTATAAAAGTACATATTTCGTATGTATAAAAATAAGTATCTACTTTTTAAAATTACATCTTTGGTATGTATAATTTGTGTTGTCCAGGGACCTTTAATTTCATAAATTTCAATTTCTTCTCTCCAAGAGCCCTTGTTTTAAGGAAAGCTAATTCGAGAATGCTAGTTTTTTTGTGCTTTTCTCCATGAAACTATGTAACAGGCATTACTACTATTTTTTTGTGTTTTCTTGTCCATGACCATATGTAAAAGATACTATGGGAATGCTAAATTTTTTTGATACGAGGCTCTTAAAATTCAAATAGTGCCAAAGTCTGATTGTCAATTTGTATATCGCGGAACTATCAGTGCTTTTTTGTAGGACACGGAACAACAAAAGCCCAATTTTCAGCCCCACATCCCGAGAACCCGCCATCCAAAAACTGGCA
>JASDQU010298477.1:0-11375 GCA_032191745.1 Picea mariana
TGGCTTTCATATCGTTCCCCTTTGAACCACCTTCATGGCAATTATGAAATTGCATGGCTCTGTGGCAATTATGATCCATTAAGCCCCAACTCACATTGTTGAGGTGGGATTAAGAACATGGATTTGGCTTTGGATATTCATGGATTCTGGTTTATCAGCGTTCGACTTTGGCTTGTGAGAGTTGGGATGAAATTTGATTCAACGACACTCTTGTCTTTGGTGTGGCTTTGTCTTAGCGATTTCCTCCCCAGGGTTTGGAGGAATTCAGTATCCACGACCCCTGCTCTTCCTCTCTATCGAGTATTCAACATCTCCTTTGCATTTTCGAGTTTAGTTTTGTAGTTGTAGGAGGCTGCCTTGTTAATAGTTATGATTGTCTAGAGGTTTCTTCTTTTTGGAGGGTGCTATTAGATGCAAGGCTTTCTAGTCTCAGTTTTGGCGCCTTGGTCTGGCTTCTTGAAAGTCAAACAATTGTGGTATGTGGGGAATTTTCCTTGGGTCTTCCTCTTTTCTGAATCTCATGCAGGAGGGGGTATTTGTCATTGCTACCCCCCTCCCACAACCAATATCTGAATTTCCCATCCCTGGGTTTGGGGCCTTTCCTCCTTCCTTTCCCTAATAAACTCTTCATAATTGTATGTTTATTAGTGTTTTCATGGATCCTCGAAATGAAATACGTCATATTGTTTGAAGGCAAGATGGAAAAATTGAGGGCAACAATGCCTTGATCCAAAGCTTGTCCATGCAATTACATGATCAAGAATCAAATATAGTAGTCCAATTGGAAATTGTTATGGGCATCTTGGTTCAACAAAAGAGGCATATCAACAATCTGGAAAAAGAATGTGAGGCTTTACACAGTACTATTTGGACATTATCTTAAGGAAACCAGACTCCCCCCTCTCTGCTTGATTTGAATGCACATGTCCAGGATATTGGCAAAGAAGCAACAGATGAGGATGTTGCCAATCATAATGTTAGTTAGTCAATTATGTTTTTTAGGACTATCAAGCTCTTATGGAATTTTTGTAGAATTTACACTATTAACTCTTTTCTTGAAACTTTGTATATAAAGAGGTTTGAATTAGACTCATTTTAGTAGGATTCAATCCTTGCTTTATTATATTGATATAGGCAATCAAACTTTTCATGTAATTTCACTGCAAGCTGTTGTTGCATCCATTTTTCTTAATACAAATTATCTACTAGTTCTTGTTAAAAAAAAGGTGGAGGATGAGAAACACTTTCTCCTAGACTACTTTGCCTATATAGACATTAGGTCTCTTTTTCAAACCATTTGTAACATTATGGATCTTCATAACATCTCAACTCAAGAAAATTGGAAAGAGCTAATAAACGTTTCATAGTTAACTTGGGTGTTGAACTAGACCTAAAATAACGTGGGAGGAAAATAATGATATTATGTGATGCAAATACACCTCTCAATAATGTTAAATTTCAGTGTAATGAAATACATTGAATAGGTCCATGCATATCTAATTTAAAGGATGAGTAATAATCCTCCTTACAGGTTGTGTAACGAGAAGTGTTACCCCCTCTCACCTAGGGGTAACTAGAGGAGGTCATACCTCATGATCCACATTCGCATACAATGATCCCAATGATGATGATGATCAACATTCTCCACAAACATTAGCCCCTCAGATGCCTCCCCTCTCATCATTGCTCAATTAATTCACTTGATCAACATGGTTCATCCTATGATGGAGGCCCAACATGCATGGTTCATTAGTTATTGTTTCATATAAAGTGTTACATTTAATGCATTAGGCATTTAGGTGAGGATCATGGGTTGAAATCAAATAATGGATCATGATGCTTGGAAGTCATGCTTTTAGCCTTGTTTCACCTTGGTGGCCGTCATATGTGTCCTAATCCAGTGTTGTCACTCTTGGGGAACACARGTACTACTGGAAGACCTTGATAGGGGTAACATACCATTTCCTTYCATACTTTAACACATTCCATTATTTCTTTTTCTTTGTCCTATCTTCTGGAAATGGATTTTGCATGTATCCCAAAAAGGTCCATGTCTTCACCCTCCTATGAGAAGAAGGGGCTCTAGAATGCCYGAGGTTGATGCAACATGTAAAAAGAATAAAACAAAGCATGCTATAAAAAATAATGGGATGACAAATGACAAATCAAAATCCAAAAGTCGRCTTGAGCTCTACCTCCTCGCTATGAGGCCATAGCCYCGAGTCCTAATGCATGGAATGCATACCAAATTAAAAGGACTTAATCCCAGTAAAAACAAATGCATGAACCTAAAAAGGGGACTTGCAAAGCAATAAATGAATATCAAAAGGCAAGAAGGGGTTTGGAATACAGATCRTYGATGAAAGGATAACTCAAGCACCAAGTAATCCCTCTACAAAGGTGCTCATGGAGATGAACCCACATGTGGCCTTGCATGTCAATGACACCATGACCATGAAGTAAATYCCATACCATCTCATTCACTTATACTTACACTTCCAAGGGTTTCTCAAGAACTACTCTACTTGGGCACTAACACACCTAATAGGATCTTGTGATGGTCTTCCCATACCTAAACTTGGCAAATTGCATAAAGTCTTAAACTAGTGTGAAGTTTGAAGAAGATACCTAATGCCAATTGTTTTTGTGGCTCTTGTATTAGATTGTGGCTTACTTTGTATGATTTTAATAACTCTTGTACCTTATAATGGTTGGTCTTACTTGATTATGTGAACCTTGCTTGATGATGATGCACCCTTGATATGGTCCTTTAGAGAACATTTTGTGACATCAGGCATTGTATGGAGGACATTGCACCCTTGATGTTGAGCATTGGGTTCCTTGATGACTTGGCCTACCTTGGGATACCATCCTGCACCTTGGATGTTGCATTGATGAGCTTGGGCATTGCAAATATAGCTAGTTGTGTCAGCCAGAGGGAAAGAAACCTCACAGCTTGGACATTGCATACCTTGAGAATGTTAGGGTTTGATTGGATGCCATGGCACTTGACAAGTATTATACATCCCTTTGGAGGGATGATGGAGCCCTTCTCATGCATAACATTGGCATTTTGACCTAGGACATTGGAGATATAGAGGATGATGTCATGATTGGAGTGATTTGATACTAGCTTGAGTCGGCCTAGCATTTATGATGATGAGTTGACACCTTTTGATGAGGAGATGTGACCTCCTTGGCGAGGAGGCATAACCTTTGAGGTATTTTGCACCTTTTGAGGAAAGACGTGGCGTTTGGAGGTTCTTATACCCCTTTAGAGGATGATGTCACCTTCCTTCGAGACTCTCACACCCACACACGTGACCTTTTAGGGAGATGTTTTGACGTTTTAGCATTATATCTTTGTTGTAGGCTATTTTTGGGGTCGACTTGAGACCTATCCACCTCATATAATGGATTTATTACATTTTAGGGGCTTTTAGAGAGATAAGGTGCTTGACTTGTCTCATATATATACTCGAAGGTTTCCTCATTTGTAAATCATAATTCATCTTATGGAGAATCACTTTTAGCACTTGTTTACTCTCTTACTCACCATGGAGAACTTTTGTGCACTTTTTGGGGATTGATCTAGTGGATGCTTTTTTTCAAGTTTCTTGTGGATGATTACATGTTAGGGTCTCTTTCATGCTCAACAACTTGATTAATAAGTGTTCTTTTCAAGTATTTGGTGGTTTATTCTTGGTGTATTAAGTAAATGCTTGATCAAAGTGGTGATAATTTACAAGTTATCTTGTTTTCCTTGGATAAACTTTGTTTTGAAACCCTAGGAAGGTTTGCAAGTGAGCTCCCTTCCCTTGTTATCATTTATTTAAAGCTTGTTGAAGCATACAAGAGTATTTTTAGGGCTTGTGAGTGAACTCCCCTAGTCTTATCTTTATAGGGAAAATTTCTAGAGCTTGTGAGTGTACTCCCCTAGGGTTTAACTCTTGACTTTTCTCTTGCCTTTGCTCTCCATATAAGTTGTTTTTGTTAACTCCATATGCCCAAGGAACTAGATGACACTAGTCTATTATCTTGCAAAGTGACTTTTGAAACCTTAAACGACTCTCTCCTTGACGTCTTATACTAGATTTAGAACCTATTGCATTGCATCTTCATTTCTTAGTCATTAATAGCCTAACATCTAGGGTTTTATTGCATTCTTTACTTGGAAACATTCCTTACATAATTTATTGCATAATGTTGATAGATTTCAGCCATATAGGGTTTAAGGTAGTTTCATGCCCTTTAATTTTCAACAATCATTGGATATTTAATGTGTTAGTTTGGGCTTGCATTTCATCTCTATGTCATTGCATTCTTGTTAGTTTAGGACTGTTTTTTTTTTTGTCATAACTTGTTAAATTGCTGAAGTAATTATCTTTTATGCAAGTTTTATTACAACCATTGCTTTTTCTTTGATAAGTAGTGTTTCGGGGCATTTACTTGATTCATTTGTTGTGGTAGATACAATTTATAGTCTTAGGAACACCCCTCACACACAAACCTCAAAATTTCCTTCCTTAAACCACCTTGTCTTCACCTTGAACCTTGATCTAGTTGGTGGTATAATTGAGTAACCAAGATAGGGGGTTGTAGACTTGATTTATTCTTGCTATAGGATTCCTTGAGGTTTCTAGGGCATCCTCCCTTGTGTTGGATCTCAATTCTTCACTAAAATGAGGGAAGTAGTTGTTTAGGTGATAGTGGGAAGTACTTCCATATGTTACACTTGTCTTGCAACTTATGAAGGCTTTACACAAGTGCTAGATTGTGTGGTAACATTTTGGCACCGTTGCCGAGGAGAATTGAGTCATTCTTCCTGATATTTGAAGTCTATGCTTCAACCTATTGATGAGTATATACCAAAGCTTGACCTACTATACTCATCTAAAAACTCCATTGAGGGAATAAACATTTTTCTTTGTGCAAATTTTGATGAGCCTTGTCTAATGAGCTCATCTGGCGACTCCACTAATGTGCTTCTGTAACAAGGTTTCACCTTATTTTAAGATTTTGTACAAAGTTTCATATTTTCAAATGAAGGAATTATGGCACCATGGGAGCTTCATGAATTGTTTCCTTCTCTTGATATTAAGAATGTTCTTGGATACCCAAATCACTTTTCTCCGGTTTGTGGGAGCACTTGTTCAAAATATGATGGTGACCTATCTTTGTCCATTATTCATGTTGTGAAATTCTTGAAATATACTTCAGAGATAAATGTGATACATGAAAATGTGCTAATAAGGTTTTTTTTACTATTGCTAGAAGCAAGACAAAGGAATCAGGTCAAGTATTCATGTAGTCCAAAGAATATATCTTCTCTTGCAGTTTTCATTGAAGAATTTCTTAAGTAGTGGGGCATGATATTTCAAAGGTATGAAGACACTTTTTAGGATCTTACAACCCTTCAAGAAGAGAGATTCTTTTCTAACCCTATTGAATATGATGAATACTTGATTGAAGAACAAGAACTTCAAGAAGAGATTCATGAAGAAAGTTACCAACCCTTTGAAGAAGAGCAAGAACCACCTCATGAATCCATTGAAGAAGAAGATGATTTGGATGAAACACATCGTTTTGAAGATCAAGGACATAATGATGGCCCAATTAGAGAGAGCGTCCTTCCTCACAAAGACAAGGGTATGGTAAGTAGTACTCTTTTCCAAGTTTTTGACTTCTGTGATGCATCCTTTGATGATTTGGAAAGATAAGAGTTTTCAGAGAAACCCTTGGATTTGTTGAACTTTTCATTTGATAAAGAACATGATGACCATGAAATTGAAAATGTTGATGATTTTTTATGTATCGGGAGGCATAGATGTGATCTGAGTTGTTTTCACTTTGACGGGGATCCCATTTATGATGTTGATTATGACTTTAGGATCAAGACTGTGGAATTATTGCCTTTGGAACATACATCTGTATTAATGATTTATATTTTTGGCAACATGAAGATGACATGTTCACGGACTTGTTTCAACCACTTAGGAATGATTCATTACAACATTCACATGATGACTTGTAGCTATATCCTAAGAGGTATGACACATATTCTTTTGAGCACTTGGATTTATGTTGTAAGGAAGATTTTTATCCATCCTTATGCTCAAATTTTGGTGAACATTCATGTGAGCACTCTTATGAAGTTGTGATTCACCAAGGGCAACAAGAGTTTCAGAATACAAACTTCCAACCGTCTTTTTCTTTTTCTTCTTCTCAATATGTCATTGAAGACTAGGTCGATAATCATGTTTTTGATGATGAATTATCTATGGGGAAAATATGTTTTCAAACTATGGTTTGTTACAAGGATTTCCAACTGCATATAGAAGAGAAACAAGCCCTAAGTTGGGAGATTTTTTTTTCAAGATCCAAATTTGTCCCATTTTTCATTTGATCTCTTCTTGGGTGACCATAAGGTATTATTCAGATTTCTTATGATTTTGTCTCAAGCCTTGGAGAGTGACTTTGTACATGAAAGTCAACATGGTCATTATGTTAAGTGTGTGGACCATTCTTACGAGATGCAAGGGTGGAATTATGAAAGCCTTGCTTGGAGCAAGGATAAGCCATCATCAATATGTTGCAGCCCTATTCAAAGATGGATAGAGAAAGTTTGTGGATTCACATCTTGACATGATTATTTTTCTCTTTCCCACCATCATGAGTTGGATCCTATATTTGGTTGTGGTGTAATGTTTGTCCTAGGTCATGATCACATTGCTTGACATATCCTTGTTTTGGTTTCTAACGGAGCACAAGGGTAGATCCTTTGACCTTGATGAGAAGCTAGGATGCCTTCATTGGTTGTATGATTATACCTAACATTTACTTGTCGTCTAGCATTAGGAAGGATAGTTGTAGGTCATGATTCCATTTGTGCATCTTGATTGTATATCCTTTTATTGATGTTTCTTATTGATTTATTCATGCATCCATGCTAGTTTATACATGTTATAAAACAATAATATATTGATGAAAGAAAAAGGTTTTATTTTAGCATTTTATTTTCATTTTCCATATACTAGTGTGGATAACATCCCCTTTACTTTTAGTATTGATGGTTGTGTGTTAGAATGTAGCGGGATTTTTTTTTTAGAGTGATTTAGGTTGCAGGTCTTGGAGTACCAATATGACGAGGTTCCCCCGTACTCTATAGTGAGCACATGCCCCCATGTTGGAGCCAAATGTTACCCCTTCTCACCTAGGGGTAACTAGAGGAAGTCATGCCTCATGATCCACATTTTCACACAGTGATCCCGACGATGATGATCAACATTCTCCATAGATAGTAGCCCCTTAGATGCCTCCCCCCCCTCATCATTTCTCAACGCATTCACTTGATTAGCATGGTCCATCTAATGATGGAGGCCTAACATGCATGAGGTACATTAGTTATTGTTTCATATAAAGTGTTACATTTAATGCATTAGGAATTTAGATGAGGATCATGGGTTGAAATCGAATAATGGATCATGATGCTTGGAAGTCATGTTTTTTTTCCTTGTTTCACCTTGGGGGCCATCATATGTGTCCCAGTCCAATATTGTCACTCTTGGGGGGGTGGGGGAGGGGGAAGGGGGTACTAATAGCACACATTATGGGAATTTTAATTCGCGCATGTTCCTTATTTCATCCATCACACAGTTAATGATGTGCACACAAAATTGTAGTGTGTGCACAACTATTCTTGTGCGCATGCAAAATATTTACTCCAAAACTTTGGGTGCCAACATAAGGAATGTTGGTTTTCCTAGTTGGGTTTCCAAGGTAAAATATATGTGTACTGTGTTTGTCATTTATTTTCTTGTTTAAATATGTCTTCTCTTTACTGGTTGGTTTACTGTGGATGTCTATTTCCTAACATTTGGTATTAGAGTCAAATCTATATTATTTTGTACATGTCGTATTAGAACAAGTTTAAGCAGATCTTGGATCTGAGATAAACCTAGGTCTAGTGAGAGTTGTAAGTCAAAGATATTTAAATTTGTGCTTGAAAGAATGGAACATAGTTCGAGAATAGAGATTGAAAAAATCAATGGCTAGAATTTTGAGATTTGGAAGCTTAAAATTTAAGATCTCCTTGTAGATAGAAAGGATTGGGCAACAATATGCCCAGGAACATTTCGACGAGTATGTTGAGAGAAGAATGGGAGAAAATTGAGAGAAGGGAAAGGAGTATGATTCAACTTCGTCTTGCAGATTCAGTGTTGCTGAATGTCTCAGGTGAATACTTGGCCAATAAATTGTGGGACAAGTTGGGAAACTTCTACCAATTGAAATCCCTAGTAAACAAGTTGTTCCTTCGGAAGAAACTGTATCTTTTGAGGATGAATGATGGCAGTTTGGTAACAGAGCATCTAAATGCATTCAAGACTGTAATAAGTCAATTATTATCTGTGGATATTAAAATCACTGAGGAGGAGAAATGCATTAGCCTATTATGGTTTTTTCCAGACTCTTGGGATAGCTTATTCGTGGGTATAGGGAGTAATTTGACAACATTAGTTCTAGAAGATGTGGTTGCATCACTAATGTCAGAAGAAATGAGACAGAAGAACATGGAAGGATCGCCCAAAGATGCCTTGATAGTGAGAGGTCGACTAAGATAAAGGAAAATTATTTGGTAGAAACTCTTAGTCAAAGGGTAGATCTAAATCCTTGGTTCGGTCAACAAGAATATGTTGGAAATGCGATGGAGATGGGAATTACAAGAGAGATCGCAAGTCGAAGGAAACATCAGTCAGTACACGATTCGACGAGAAGCAATAGAATGAGAGAAAGATTACTCCGGATAAAGGAGGCGATGTGTATATGGAATCAACCAGTACATAGTCGAATTAGGATGTTTGGTTGATCGACTCAGGAGCATCCTTTCATATGGTAGCGCACAGAGAATGGTTCTGCAAATATGAGAGATATTAAGGGGGAGATGTGTTCTTGGGGGAAGACTCGACAACCAAAATTATTGGACGGGGAAGAGTCTGACTGATACTGCAGGATGGGAGGAGTATAACCCTTCTAAGCATGCTACATATTTTGTGGTTGGAAAGAAACTTATATCTGTTAGCAAGTTGAATGATGCAAGAGTGCACCCTATATTTTAAAAGGATACATGCAAAATGGTCAGGGGTGTGATGGTCTTAATGAAAGGATTTTGGAATGGAATCCTATATAAGTTGTTAGGTAATTTTGACTCGACTATATGAAACAACATTATTGTTCCCGAAGTTGACTCAACTTCGACCCAACTTGACTTAACTCAGGCCGAGTCAATAAAAACCGACTCATTTTTTCTTCATCAAGTCTACCTGACCATGTTATGGCACCAAAGAATGGGACACATTGGAGAAAAATGGCTTCGAGCTATGCACAACAAAGGTATGTTCGAAGGTTTTTATGATTGTAATTTGGAAGTTGATTTTTGTGAACATTGCATATATGGAAAACAAAATTGGTTTAGGTTCCCATTTGGAGCAACAAGGGAAAAATAGATTCTGGAATGGATGCATAGTGATGTGTTTGGGCTTGTACCAATTTCTTCACTTGGTGGATCCCTATATTATATCTCCTTCATAGATGATTTTTCCAGGAAAACATGGATATGTTTCCTGAGGAAGAAATCAAATATTTTGAAGAAATTCAAGGAGTTTAAATCTCTTGTGGAAAACCAAATAGATAAGAAGATCAAGGTGATGAGAATGAACAATGGTGGTGAATTCTATCGAAAGGGTTTTTAGTAGTTTTGTAAGTAGTGTTGCAGGGCATGCCAAAATACCACACCATATACCCCACAACAAAATGGACTTGTTGAGAGAATGAATAGGACATTGAAGGACAAGGCAAGGAGCATGCTCAATGGTGTCGGGATGGCATAAGAATTCTGGGCAGAGGCAGTTGACACAAAAAAGTATTTTGTCAATAGGTCTCCTTCATCAATGCTAGTCAACTCGACTCCACATGAGGTATGGTTTGGTAAGAAGCCTTCACTTTCACATCTGAAAGTATTTGGTTGTGATGCATTTATGCATGTTCCCAAGGAAAAGAGGAATAATCTAGACAAGAAGGCAATCACGTGTATTTTCATTGGGTACAAAGATGGAATGAAAGGATATAAGCTCTGGGATCCTATATCAAGGAAAACAATGTACAATCGAGATGTGGTCTTCAGGGAAGTTGAAGGAACTTCCAAGTCTAAGGAGTTCACACGAAGAAAGAACCAGAGAAGGTGACATTTGAACTAAGGAACAAATAAGATGATTTAGATGAATCAACTGAATCAGATGAAGAGGTGGACCAACCGACTCCGATTTTAAGGAGGTCTAAACGAGTAACAAAACCAACTGAAAGGTTTAGTTTGTCTGATTTCCATTCTACATTTGTGTTATCTACCACTGATGAAGAGCCCAAGTCGGTCAGGGAGGCAATCGACTTGACAAAGGGTAAACTATGGAAGAACGCCATGGTCAAATAAATGGAATCCTTGCACAAAAATGAGACATGGGATCTATTTGAATTACCTAATGGAAGGAATCTCGTTGGTAGCAAGTGGGTGTTCAAGAAAAAGTTGAATGTAGTAGGTCAAGTTGAGAAATTCAAAGCTCAACTGGTAGCGAAAGGATATTCCCAAGTCAAAGGAGTTGAATTTGGTGAGAATTTTTCCCCTGTTGTAAAATTAACTTCCATTAGAGTACTAATTTCTCTGGTTATAACATTTAATCTTGAAATAGAGAAAATGGATGTGAATACAACGTGCCTACATGGGGACTTGGAAGAAGAAATATACATGAAATAGCTTGAAGGGTTTGCAGAAAAGGGAAAGAAAGAGCTAGTGTGCAAGTTGAAGAGATCCCTTTATGGTCTAAAGTAATCGCCAAGGATGTGGTACTAGAATTTTGACACCTACATCCTTAGTTTGGGATTTTTGAGAAGCAAGGATGATCAATGTGTATATTCCAAGCAAGAAGTTGGGAATTCCATATATGTAGAATTGTATGTCGATGACATGTTGTTGGTTAGAAACAACGTGGACACAATAAAGGAGGTGAAGAAGCAACTATCCTCCAAGTTCAACATGAACGATCTCATTACAACAAATTTCATTTTGGGAATGGAGATCAAAAGAGATCGAACAATTAGAAAGATTTGGTTGAACCAAAAGAATCATATTGAAACAGTCTTGAAGTGTTTCAACATGCAAGATTGCAAACCAGTCAAGGTGCCAATTCCTATGGGAGAAAAACTAATTGTTGAATAGTGTCCAAAGACATAGGAAGAAATAGAATACATGACACATATTCCCTATGCAAGTAATATTGGTAGCTTGATGTATGCGATGGTCTACACTTAACCAAATATTTATCATG
>JASDQU010298481.1:5329-16552 GCA_032191745.1 Picea mariana
TTCAGACATTTTTCCTTCAGAGTTACATCACACGAGCATGGGGCATGCTCGCCTCGTTTGTACACACTTGTATATTGTTACACGCCTTGTGGAAGGTCGGATCTACAGGTTCCTTTCTTCTCCAATGGATTTCTCTACACGGTACCACTCTTGCTCTCCCTTACAACACCATTCTCAGTCCAAGAAACATTGATGAATTTCGACTATACGTTTTTCTCCTAACCTCATCCATTAGGGGGCATCTGTTATCACTGAAATTTCGTCCGCACAGGGCGACAAGAACTCCGCATCATCAAAATAGGACTGGAGTCATTCATGGCACAAGATTAAATCCACAGCATTGCAAAAGGGTCAAAAACTATACAAAATGACCAAAAATTTGAAGGCGCTTTACAAAAACTGGGTGCGTGCGCATATGCGCGTAATAGCAACGTACAATGCGTGCTTCAGCGCACGATGCATGACTGTTGGGACAAAAACCCATGCGCCTGCTAAACGTCGCATTTATTAAACTGTTCGGCCTCCCAACCACTAATGGATCGGCTCCCAAGTCGATTTGACACCAAATCCGAGCTCAATCCGTGTGGGGGGGCTGGTCAAAGACCTAAATGTGCCCTAAAGAGCCCCTCTTCACATTCAAAAGAGGTTGCATAATAACCCAATGCTTGGCTATAAAAAGCCATGAATGACCACCATTTCTTCAAGGAATTCTTTGTATTGTTATGTTGTTGAGATTGCTAGAGACTCATTCTTTGGCAATAAACATAATCAGCACCATTTCATAGGCTTTCCATCTCTCACTAGAGTGGATAAGCTTGGAGTTCTTTCACCCACACTTTCATCTTTTCTTTGTAAGGAGAGCAATAAGTTGAGGGCCTCAAGAGCCTTCCATTGGAGAGGGAAGGGAACCAAGTCCTCTTTCTCTATTGTGTATCTTTGGATTTCATCAATCAGATCAGCTTATACATTGGTGATATTGGTCCATTTCTATTTGTTTTTCATTTCTTTTGTATGCTCATATTTTCATTTGGTTTTTGTTTAATTCTTGTTAATAGCTTTGTTGTTTTCTTTCTAACCTTTTACCTCACAACTGTCATGCCTAGCAGAGCCCAATTGGGCATGTAAGTACTCTCATTTTGCTCATCAAACGACGAATAGAGTGCAAAAAAAGTCTTAGATGTTAATACATAACCAGAATAACCAGTGCTTCGTTAAATATTTTACAATCGGGAGCCTTGCTCAACCATCGATCCTTTACAAAATACAAAAACTGAGTCTATATACTCAGAAAAATTTGACTAACAGAGGGGTGCTCAGATCTCCAAGGCATGGTCTCCCTTCAGTCAAACTCGGACATATATTCTTCGTCAGATGCCACCTTAACTACGCATGGCTCCTGCAAGGTGGGTAGCTGAGCCATTAAGTGTTGAGTTAGCATGTGCAGACCTCTCTGGCTAGTTGAGGACTCGGCATAGATTCTTTGGAAAAAATCGACACACAAGACCGTCTTAGGCAGACTGCTTGCCAAATCCTCCATACCTTACACTTAATGAGTGAAGAGAGGTTTCAACCACCTCCTCCCACCTTCATCTACTCCCAGCAAGAACCAAGATTGAAACAGAATTGGATTGGCACCTGGAGATCACAACGATCCCTTCTGTGACTAAAATCAACTCTTTTGGCCCCTCTTGCACAGCTCTTTCTATTTCCCAAGTGATCACAGGCCATGACCTTGCGCTTATCCTCAAAGGCGCTTTCAGCATTTTGGGGTTCATGGATAGGAGGGAGCTGATCGTTGCTCTTCAAAGTCACGATGGGCAAAAGGGTGAAGAACCTAATCACGCACCATGTGTCCCTTTTGGATGGATAGCTGAGACTTTTCTATGATATTGTGGGCCTGACTCTGGGCGCTTTCAGCCCTTCGGGGTTCAGGGTTTCGAGATGTGAGATGACGAGGAACCTTTACCCTTCGAATTCTCGAATGTCGATATGTCGACGTGACTAGATCTTGCGCCACACGTCACTAGATCAGACGACCCATATTTCATATTGAAATATAGGTGTTATCTCTGGCGCTATATCTCGGGTAACTTGGTAGCCCTGAAATCCTGATGACCATCGATCAGCTCTATAGATGGATCTCGGTCGCTGACAACAAAACTTCGCCCACTCGCTTGACTTGTAACCTGAAATGAGATTTTTATGTGCTGTGCTTGGGCATTTCTCGTGCAACCTATAGAACTAGGTACTTTTGTTTCCAAGAACAAAATTGTTGCTAACAAGAACTACTTGGAACCTCTTAGAAAAGGAGTTATAGAAAAAATGGCATACCTTGTTGAATTATGGTTTATTCTAGAGAGCAAACTTATAGAGCGTGCCCCGCACGGAATGCTTGTTGTATGGATATGAAAATTTTACAAAGAATACTAAAGGTTGTACTCTAAACAAACTTTTGGTCTTACTTAATTTGTATCTGTTATGAATAAGTTATGACGTTGTTACCCGAAACACATGTTTTAGACTAGTTTAAGGACTAGCCACAAACCCTATTTTCGATGGAGTGTAACTCCAAAAACACAATGAACCACAAGCTGAAATTCGTACCACAGCTACTTGGATATATTTTCTCAATGGCCTATCATTTTCACAGTTTGAATCATTCTAGAAAAAACATTATTGAAAAAATGGTGGGATGACTTGTAAATAACATACCTTAGAAAGCATCATCAAAATAATTTATCCTCTCTTGAATTTCATCCTTCTTTAGTTCACCTTCTCTCTAAAATTTGGCTTAGATATCCTTTGGTTACCTCAGTCACCTTTATATATTTAATATGCTCAAGTGTGATGTGAAATGAGAGAGCCTTGCCTCTTATTTATACTTTAATGTAGCTTCCTCAAGGGGTTACCTTTTAACCATCTTAACCCACTTTCCTTATTTTAGGGTTAACCAACTTATAACCACGTGTCCAATTAGTAATTTATCCATTAACTTTATTATTTAAATAATTTATTTTATATCCACTTTGACTTATAGTAAACTCATCACTTCACTTTACCTCAAGGGGTTACCTTCTAACCATCTTAAACCACTTTCCTTATTTTAGGGATAACCCACTTCTAACCACTTGTCAACTTAGTAATTTCTCCATTAACTTTATTATTTAAATAATTTCTTTTTTATTCACTTTGAATTATAGTACAATCATCACTTCACTTTATTATTTACCTTCTAAAAAACCCTTAAACCACTTTGACTAATTTGACCTTTTGGGGATTCTAGATGACTCATGAGGGTTATCCAACTTTACATGGCCATAACTCTCTAACCGTGAGGAGTGTTGTGATGTTCCACATTGTTACACATGAAATTTTCACACCTAGGTACCTCTCCCTAAGTGTCATAAAGTGTCATATAAGTGTCTCATACACCTCGACACCATGGAATAACCTATGTCACAATCCCTAGTCAATGTGGAGGAGGGATATATTACATGAAGGAAAAAATACCAAGTACACATGAATTATTGTTAATATTCATGAAAAAGAAATTAATTAAGTGTGAGAATCAAGTGCACATGAATTGTTATTAATATTCATGAAAAAGAAAGAAATCAAGTGTGAGAATCCAACTCACATTTGGTTTCCTATTTTTTAGGGAAGGTGGAGGATATCATGGATGGTTGAAATATTTCCTCCTTAAAATACTTGAGAGATATTTCCTCCCTAAAATCCTTAAGAAATCTTTTCTCCCTAAATATCTTAGAGATCCCTTTTTTAGTGGATCCGGTGAGAGATTTGATCCATGGTGGTTAAGCATCCAAATCCTATATAATGAGGGCTTTCCATGGAGGAGGGGGGAATGGATAATTTTAGAGATACCAAACTTATGATCTCACGAGAAGTGGATACTTTAGGATATCAAACTTATGGTCTTGGGAGCTTTGTGCAAGGGCTGGATGAGGAGGACTTGAAGAGGTTGTTGTGACTTTATGATCAATGGTTTGTAAGTATATCTTTTGAGTTATCATTAATATATATGTGCTTGGCATGTTTACTTCAAGTTTGTGTACATTTGCATGGACTTGTCTCTTTGGATAAATTTAGATTTAAACTAATTTTGGTAGAAAAGGAAGTATGTTTTGTCTTTGTTGTTCATTGGATTGAAGGACTTGTTAAAGGACTTGGAAATCAAACCCAACTTGGACTGAGCGAGGACAAACTTCATAAAAAGGTAATCATTCTTTAGTCCTCTTCTCTATTGACTAGTTTAGCTATGTTTAAATAAAATTTAGTGTTCAAAGTTATCATTTTTCTGTCTTGGTCATAGGGGTCTAAGATCCAAGAGGGAATTCACCTGTTCACATGGGAATTTTCCTATAACAGAAATTGGAGACTCCATCGGGGATCAATATCAATTTTTATTTCCTTGGATTTTCCCTGACATTTTCCCACCTTTTAGATCATTTTTACTATTTGTTTATGATCTCTTACCTTTCTCCCATCTTCACTAGCAATTTCACCAATTTCTGTGCATTCTGGGTGAGTTTTTCTGCATTTTTTGGCTCTTTTTTTTAGGTTCTGGGAATATCAACGCCCCCCTATAGGCCATATCAGAGAGATATCACTCCCCTACAATTATTTATATATCGTTGCAATGCTCTATTCCCTTGAGACAGGGAGCATTGGTCTTCTTCTTAGAGGATATTTCCCTTCTTCTGCTCAATTTTGTTCAGCCTATTTTGTGGAAGTATTTACCCATACTCGATATGTTGGTTTTTGAAGTTATTTAGGTTGAGATTTGGTTCTTATCACTCCCTATTGTCTTTATTGGAGCTTGAAAATTTTTCATAAATGTGAAATTGCCCTTTCTAGCTGCTTGTTTTGTAGAGACAGTTTGAGTGATTCCTCTTTCTCCCTATCTTTTATTGGATTCTTCTCTTCATTTTCTTGTACTCCTTGAATGCTTGTTGGTTGTCAAATATTTTATTGAGTTATTGTTAGTACAAGTTTCTACTTGTTTTCTTTCATACCTCACTGCCTTGAGTGCATGCTTTGTTTCTATTTTCTCCTGCATTTCTCTAAGGTACATGCTAAAAATGCTTGAATTGGATTTCCTCTGATTAGGATATTTATTTTTCCACATATTTTCATATCTTGTTGCAAGACATTTTCCTCTTCTACACAGAATGTTGAATACTTAGGTTATGACCATCCTCCTAAATATATCAAAATCAACAATCAATAATAGTGGAACTTTGTCCTAGAGTCATGCACATCTCTGCAATCTTCTAAAAATAGGTTGAACAAATATGACACCCAACTGAGAACTGTCTCCTTCGTGCATTGCACGACTGGTACTACCACTCCTACTAGTGCCTCTTCGTTTTGACATTTTCTAAGTAGCTTGCATGCCATTAACTTCATCCCAAATCTCATGGCTAGGTCATTTATATTATTGATGATAATTCCTTTGCTTCTCGTGTCAGTGCCAAATTGAGCTTTTACTTCCTCTGCAATGGCCTTCTCCTTCATTTTTTCATCTAAATACTACTTAGGTTTCATCCCATCTGTTGGAATTCTTGTAATAGTTGAAATTAATTCTACATCAATTGGGACAGGTCTGTGCATCCACAAAAACCATCCATGGATGCCTGCTAGTAATTGCTTCACACATGCATTGAAATCCTTCTCCCTACCAAAGTGATGGATTTATAGAAAATTCGTGATGCCATATTTATGCAACCCAGATATCCAATGTTTTGTCTCAAATATGAGATCTCCTAATGGGCCATTTCCCTTGTTCTCCATGTAAAAATAATGTGCAAGCTCTGGAAATTTAGCTACTTTTTTCACGTCGTGGTCTGCGTATTTTAGCTTGGGGGAAAAATCCACCATATCCTTTACAACAATTATTGACTCTGGAATATGGGGAAATGACAGTGAAATATGCATTTATGTGCATTCTACTATTATGCCTCACCTCGTTTTTCTCTTTGATGGTCTTGTTGTCTCAAAGTCCTCAATGTCATGCTCTGTTTCATTGCCATCCTCGACCTCCGGGGGTTCCTTTGCTCTATGTTTTTTCACTATCTGAGGTTCATCTGATTCAATATTCTCATTGTATTCTTCATTCTTTTCTCCCTCTGTGTGTGTCACTCCTAGTTTTTTTGCTTTAGGATTTACTGCTACAGTAGGGTTTCATCCTTCTTCCTATTTTACCCCCATTTCTTCTTATTTTGGGTTCTTCTCCTTGACCAACATTGGACTAATTGATTCTCTCTCGATCGATGGAATTTCATCCACATCAACCACTCTTTTCACCCCCTTTGTCGATTTTTTAGTGCTTATGGTCCTTTTGGCAAACTAGTTGGGTGCTATAAACTTTGACGGTGTCATTTTTCTAAATCAGGAAAAATATGCTGCAAATATCGACTTAAACTCTTCACAATATTCACACACAATAGTTCCCTCCTTTGATCAAAATCAAAAGTGTTTGTATTTTCCATGATTTTCCCCTTTTGTATAGTCTATCATAAATTCTCTCACACACCCTCTTTTTTCCATTCATCGATTTCCACTTTTCTGATCATTTTTCGTCCCGTTGCATTGTATTTTCTTTTTATGTTGCATAGTATCTTCGATCTTTGTCATACCTCTTTCTAGCATTTACTGCAGGTTGTATCCTTCAACTATTGATCTACCACTTGTCCATATAAATACTTATTTTTTACTTTTTTTCATTTTTCTCATTTTTCTTCCTTTTCCTTCTTTTAAGTCCTACTATATACAATATGTACAATTCTAACTTTTATGCTGTGATTACTGAGGGTTGGTAGTTTGACTATCCATATAGAGTTTCAATCAACTACCATTCACCAATCCTTGAAGTTTCTTTCCTGTTAAATCTTGTAATTGCACAACACCTCCATCTGTGACAGACTTTATCTCATATGGCCCTAGCCAATGCATTCTGAACTTTCCTGGGTGTTGCAAATATTTACTGTCATAAAGGAAAACCAGATCTCCTTCCTTAAATTTCTTCTTCTTAATATGTTTTTCCTGCCAAGATTTTTCTTTTTCTTTCTGTACTTCCTAATGAAAACCAACTATGATCCTATCTTCTTCCAGTTCCATAAGTTGAGCCAATATTTCATGGATTGTGCCTCTTTATGTCATGTTTGTAATAACTACAATGCACAGACTAGGTATCAAATACTCCTAGGGAACCACTTCTTCTTGTCCATGCACCAATCTGAATGGTGTCTACAATGTTAGATTATTTCATGTAGTTCTATAAGCCCATAGTATTGCTGGTACCTTCAAGTTCCAATCATCCTTTTTCACATTGAAAATATAAGTTAAGGCATTCTCCAATATCTTGTTAAATGCTTCCACTGTTCCATTAGCTTTGGGATGGTAAGGAGTGCTCTTCTGATGAGGTATCTTGAAGTCTTCAGTCATTTCTTGCATAGCACTATTAATAAAATGAGTCCACTTATCACTCATCAAAACTCTAGGGCATCCAAATATTGTAACTACTTGTTAAAATAAGAAGTGTGTTGTATTTTCTACGTTGCAATCCTTTACTAGTGTTGCTTCATCCCAGCTAGTCAAATATTCCATCATTGTAATAATATAACTAGCTCCTGATCTTCTGGCTGGGGGATTAATTGGTCCTACAAAATATACTCTCCACTTCTCAAATACTTTCAATGTTACTTGAGTTCTTAATGGCATCTCATCCCTCCTGATTCTCTTTCCAATCCTCTGACAGACATCATAATTCTGACAGTACTCCTTTGCATCCTTGTGAACTATTGGCCACCATAATCCTGTGTGCAATATCTTTTGTGTAGTAGTTTTCCCTACATAATGTCCTCCATCTATTCCTTCACATGTTTCTACTAAAATGATAGGGTTTTCATGCTCCATAACACATCTCCTCATAATGTTGTATGCACCAATTTTGTACAAGTGACCTATAATTAGTTGGTAGTTTGCAACTCTAACTACCATATTCTTCTTCTACATAGTATTAAATTCCTTTGGTGCAAATCCAGTACTCAAAAATTCAATAATGTCAACAAAATATTCATCAACAATCTATATTGAAAAGCGTTGTGCATCAGAAAAGTTGTCTTCCAAACTACTTTGTTCCTCTCCATTGGTTATTCTTAATAGGTGATCCGGCCCCACATTCAATCTTCCACGCCTCACGACAACTTCAAAATTGAACTCCTAAAATAACAACAACCATATGCATATTCTTCACCAAACACTAGCTTATTGACTAAATATTTAATGTTGAGATTCAAAAAAAAGATCCTACTGAAAATTATGCACCTACACTAGGATGGATCCTCAGGCTATTTTTAGGTGGAAGTATATTTTTAGATGATGAGCAAATTATATTTATAGATGATGTCTATTTATATATGGTGAGAGAATTCTATTTATAGATGTATGTCGACTATTATTATCCCTTAATAATAGTTGAACAATAAATAATAATCTATTCTGATTCAGCACTTGGAAATAGTTAACTGAAGTATAAAATCAGTTTTCTATAGGAAATTTGAGTTCAAAGGTTGATTGGTGGGACATGCAAGTTGAATTAGTTGTAACTGAGTGATTTGAAGTTGTAACAGAGTTATATGTGTAGTTATGTGAGTTGTAAAGTAGTTTAACTCAGTTAAGTGAGTTAAGATCAATTGTACTAGTTGAAACTGAACTTACACTAGTGAGAAATCAGTGAATTAATTATTAATCAATTCACAATCAATGGTCTCACATGCAACTAAAGATTTACCACTGTTAACTACATGCATGTCAGATCCAATGGAGACCCAGTTGAGATGTAGGTGAAAGGGACAGTTTGACTATCAGTTGTGACATTAGTGAGTTCACTCATGCAACCACACACACAGTGGATGTGCCCATGAGGAATGCACAACCTAGGCAAGATGGATTCATTCATTGCTGGGATTTTCATCAGCAGGTATTGTGTAGAGGAGGCAGGTTCTTTGGAGGCAGTAAATTGGCACATGCATTTGCCATTTTTTGTATGATAGTGTGAGACGATTGTATATTGTACTGAGATCTCTTGGATTAGAGTTTTGTATGATATTTTTTCAGGATCCAGGATATATACATAATATATGATAGTGGGGGTTTTACCTTTATGTTTTCCTGATAAAACATATGTGTTATGTGTGATTGATCTCTCTTCTTGATATTGCAATTGGTGATCATGTTTTTAAATTCCGAAAGAATTTTAGTAGAACTGAATATGTATTTAAAAATGGCATATAATTGTTAGATCAGGAGAATCCAGACAATACATAATTTGTATTAAAATTTCTACATGGTATCAGAGCACAGAAGATTGCAGAAGCTGAGTTTATGATTGGATAGAATTTGAATCTGCAGAAAGGCTTTCTTGGTGCTATAGTTGATTCAAGATCAAAATGGCTTTCAATGGCTTGAGTTTAGAGTATGTATTTGAGGGCATATTGAACTACATTTCTTGGAAGGACATGATGGAGGCAATACTCGAAGACAATGGCTTGAAGGAATTCATTGATAATGATGTTCTTAAGCCAGATGTTGCAGACGCTGCAAATCTTGATGCATGGAAAAAGAAAGTGGCAAAGGCGAGGAGGATCCTGTTGGAGGGAGTACGAGACCACATTGTCAAAAACGTCCATGGGAAATCCGCACCATATGAAATGTGGAAGGCTTTGATGAATCTATTCCAAAACAGCAACGACCATAGGAAATTGGCGCTCAAATATAAACTCAGGAATATCAAGATGGAGAAGGGTGACTCCATTCCAAAATATCTCACGAAGTTTTTCCAATGTCAGGATGAGATGGGGAGTGTGGGAATAACAKTCACTRATGATGATTTGGTGAGCTTGGCTCTCCTAKTACTTCCCAAKAATTGGCACAGTTATCAAGACTCTKTCAATGGAAGGGAAAAATTTTCAGATTAGGAATGACTATGGTCGGATCTAGCGCAGGAGGAGTTCAAGTGGAACACTAGAGATGGATCTTCATCAAAACATGATGATGAATAGGATTGTGCTTTGGCTGCCAAGGAAAGAAAATGGAAGGGGAAGAAATTCCATTCAAAATCTGAGTCTAAAGGCAAGAAGCTGGATTTTTCCAAAGTGAAGTGTTTTCACTGTCACGAACATGGGCATATCACTATTAACTCTTTACAGAAGAAGAAGAACAAGAAGGTTGTTGGAGCTACAACTAGTGAGGCCCTTCCCTCACAATTTGAACTTGAATTCTCCTTGATCGCATGCATATCTTCAATTGCATTGGGATCGGTGTGGTATTTGGATAGTGGTGCTTCCTTCCACATAACAGGAGATAAGAATCTTTTCGGTGACTTGGAGGAGAAAGATCTCAAAATGCATATAGAGATGGGTGACGATGGACGATATAGTGTGACTGGAATTGGTACCATTACCTTTCTTAGGGAGTTAGGTAAACCATTTTAATTGAAATATGTTATGCATGTTGCAGGTCTAAAGAAAAAAATGGTCTCAGTTAAAATGTTGGAGGATAGAGGCTATGACGTTATTTTCAGCGATGGAAAATCTTTCCTGTGACATAAAACAATGGTTCAAGTTAAGAATATAGGGATTCGAGTTAAGAAACTCTACAAGTTGGAGGTAGATGATTACACTGCCATGATGGGCAAGGCAAAAAAATTGGTGATCCGGGATGAGGGCGAATTATGGCACAGGCAATTGGGCCATCTTCATCATGGAGCCTTGAAAATAATGCAACAAATATCTACTAGAATTCCAATGGGAACACTTGCTCAGTTATATCAGTGAAAGGGTTTCACCATGGGAAAGTATGTAAATTCCACCTTTCATGAAAAAGAGAACCATGTTTTGGTGATCTTGGAGAGAGTTCACATAGACGTGTGTGGAACATTCTCAATTGCTTCAAAAGAAAAACATAAGTATTATGTTATTTTTGTTGATGAATTTTCTCGTAAATGTTGGATCTTATTCATGAAGAATAAAGATCAAACATTCTCAAAGTTTTGTGAGTTTAAAGCATAGGTGGAGAAAGAGTTGGGAAAGCAAGTGAAGGCTCTGAGGAGCGATAATGGTGGAAAATACATCTCTAATGAATTCAAATACTTCTACATCAAAGAAGGAATTCGAAGAGAACTCATAGTGCATCATAACCCAC
>JASDQU010298487.1:398-13922 GCA_032191745.1 Picea mariana
TGAAGACCACCATGCACAAGATCCTGAGGGCAGGTTATTATTGGCCGACGATTTTTGTTGACATATATAAATAGGTCTCCAGCTTCCACGAATGCCATATTTTCGATGGGAGGAGAAAGATATAGGCACTTCCACTAAAGCCAATTTCAGTCGAAGCACCTTTCATGCAATGGGGTCTTGATTTCATAGGAGAGATAAATCCACCATCCTCTCTGCAGCACAAATGGATACTCATAGCCACCTATTATTTTACGAAATGGATAGAGGAGATCCCCACAAAGCAAGCTACCAACGCAGTCATCACTCATTTCTTGGAAACCAACATCTTGTCAAGGTTTGGGTGTCCCCTTAATATCATAACAGATAATGCGGCCACGTTCAATTCTAAGAAAATGGAGAAGTTCTATTAGGATTATAACATAACCCTTGGGCATTCCATGGCATACTACCCACAAGGAAATGGGTTAGTGGAATCCTTGAATAAGAGCCTGACCAGGATCATCAAAAGACTCATGTAGGACAACAAGATAGCTTGGCATAAGAAGCTTATCTACACACTATGGGTAGATCGGCTCACCACCAAGAAGTCTATATCGACATCACCTTTCCATATCGTTTACGACACAGATGTGATTTTCCCCACTTCACTGGGACTGCCCGTCAGGAAACTGTTGCAAGATAAGGAAGCCGAGCCAAATGATGCACAAAGAAGAATAAACCATCTAATTCACATGCAACAGACAAGGGAGCGGGTGTATAATCGATTGCAACTCCATTAAGAAAGGATAGAGAAAACTTTTGACAAACATTCCAAACAAGAATATTTTCAGGTAGGCGATTTGGTGCTGAGATGGGATGCAAGAAATGAAGGTAAAGGGAAGCACAAAAAGTTCGATCACCTTTGAATAGATCCTTTCAAAATCGACACGTACTGTAGAGACAATGCTTATTTCCTGGAAGGATTAGAGGGAGAATGTTTGGGTTGGGGGCCTATAAACGACAGGTTCCTCAAACATTACCTAATAAAATAAAATCCATTTAAGTACTTTGTCATTGTAAATAGTGTTGGAACAGGGGCAGACCCAGGGTTCAGCTCCAAAAGTGCACCAACAAGCCCTAACTACTGTCCATTTCGGCAACACCTGTGAAGCAGATGCATTCTCACCTGAAGTAGTTATGAGGGGGTTGTAGGACATGGATGTCTACAACCAAGGGGAATATCAAGTGGATCTAACACAGGAACAACACATCATTCATATATCACTTATCAACTTAGATCTATTCTGCACATCTACTTATTAGATCTAAAACAGTGATACAATCACAGTATATCAATGACAGAGATAAAATACCAATCACACACAACACAAGATGTACATGGTTCACCCTCTCTCTAGGGCTACGTCCATAGAACCGTGCTTTATAATATATTAAGATGAAACATACAGTTCTTGTCTGTGCTCTTAGCTAGTAGATCTCTTCTCTTCTCCTTTCTTTCTCTCCCTTCCTTGCGCACCCAGCTACAAGTTTGATCTTCGCACCCAACTGAATATCTTACAATACTAGAAGGCTCTCACACTAAGCACTTCTCTCTTACACAATAGTAATCTCTCACAACAATACCTTTAAATCAAAAACAATATCGTACCAACCCAAACTAGGCCCTCATGACCTTTATTTATACATTACAATCACTTCACCGACATCCCTAGGCTGAAACCTAGGTGTCAAAACCCTAGATACCAAAACCATAGGTGTCTAAAAACCTAGGTCAACTTGACCCACGTTTTCTGGGCTTCGCCAACCTATCTTTCCTTTCTTCTCACGTGGTTCTCCAAAGCATCCAATGGTGGATTTTTCCATTTGTTGAGTTATCCACAGTCCTTCTTTCTTTCTTATCTATCATTCTTTATCTCCTCATCTAATGGGTTACTTTCTTGGACTTCGCTCCATCTTTTCTGCTCTTTTTCTTACTTCGACCCAGTAACAGTCACTGTGTCTTCCGTGAAGTTCACATTTTTTCTTGTCTTCCTTTATCTTCACTTGCTTCCATAACCAAGGGCCAACAGGCCCCCAACACTCACCTGTGACTCATCCTGAGGCACTTCAGATCTGAGCTTCCTGTTTTACTTCGACTCTAGACTACGTAGTGTAGCCTCTGCTTTCTACTCCATGCCTTCTTTTCCTCCTTGTGTAGACTGTCTTTTCTTTGTCTGGTGCCTAGTTTCAACTGCACCTGGTACCTAGACCCTTTTCTTCATGCTTCTACTGAGAGTTGCAAGGCAGTTGGTTGTCATAGTACAACTTCAGTCGACTCCCGTTCACTAATCCTTCCTTCCTTTCTTCATTTAACGTTTTCAATTGCGCAGCTCCTCCCTCTGTAACATAAGCGATATCATATGGCCCTAGCCAATGCATTCTAAACTTCCTAGGATGTTTGATGAACTTACTATGATATATCAGGACTAGATGACCTGGTTTAAATGCCTTCTTTTTTATGTGCCTATCATGGTAGGCCTTCTCTCTTTACTTCTGTACTTGTTGATGGAATCCTGCAATAAATCTATCTTCTTCCAATTCAACCAATTGTGCAAGAATCTCTTGAACATCGCCAGGGTCATCCATATCTATAAAGGCAACAATTATTAGGCTTGGTACCAAATATTCCATTGGAACAACAACTTCAAGACCATATACTAACTTAAAGGGTGTCTGCATTGCCAGCTTCTTGCAAGTGGTTCTATAGGCCCATAATACTGTTGGTACTCTTAAATCCCAATCATCCCTATTCACACTATAAATCTTCATCACCATTGTCTCCAAGATCTTATTGAATGATTCAACTATCCCATTTTCTTGTGGATGTTACAATGTGCTCTTCTGATGGTGGACTGCAAATTCTTCAGTCAAGGCTTCAACTGTCTTATTGATGAAATGTGTTCCTTGATCACTCATAAGGGTCTTTGGGCATCCAAACTTGGTTATGATGTCATCAAATATGGAGCACGCAACTGTATTTTCACTACAGTCCTTGACTGCTCTTGCTTCGTCCCATCTAGTCAAGTATTTTGTTGTTGTAACTATGTACCTTGCTCCTATACGCTTTCCTGGTGGATTTATAGGTCCAACGAATTCAATGGCCCATTTCTCGAAGGCTTGTAGGGTTATATGTGGGGATAATGGAATTTCATCTCTTCTGGATGGTTTCCCAACTCTTTGGTATACATCGTAGGCTCTGGAATAGTCTTTAGAATCTCTGTGTAAGGTAGGCCACCAAAGGCAATCTCTGAGAACCTTCTACGTAGTTTCGTTTTCTGCATAATGCCCTCTTGTGATGCCCTCATGAGATTCTGCAAGAATCATTGGTCACTCTGCCTCCATAAAACATCTTCTCAATATCTCATCAAGTCCCATCTTGTATATATGTCCAGCTATAAGTGAGAAGTCTGCAGTGCGCATTGTTGGTTGTGGAGCCTAATTATCTTCCTGATTTAGAGGTGTTTTACTTTCAGCCATGTTTATACCCCATGAAGTATTTACACCCCAGAAGTACGTACACTCTTCCATGCGGGGGAGTGCAGAGGGGGGGTACCCCCTCTGCAGGGTCTGGGGGGGATATCCCCCCAGCTGGGGGGTTTGGGGGCAAGCGGGCCCCCAGCGAGGGTTTGGGGGCGAAGCCCCCGAAGCAAAAATTTCCTTGTAAAAGTATATTGTAATTTCATTGTAAATCTGGACCGTTCATTTTAAGGTCGCAGATCTAACGATAGAGATTATGTTAGGGTTTTTTTCCCTAGAAGGCAACCCTCTTTTATGAGGGAAATGTATTGTGGCTATGTAAGTTGGCAAGTATTGTATTTTGAGAGAGGAGACTGTGAGAGAAAGAAGAGGAAGTTACAATGGGTTTTGTTGTAGGTTGTATCCCTTCATTTTGCTGGATAATAATAAAGAAAGGACCTGGCAATTTCTCTGGTGGACGTAGCCCACACTGGGTGAACCACGTAAATTTGTGTCTCTCTTGTATTGTGTATCTTCTATGTTTTATTTCCGCATTTGTTTTATTTTATGGCTCTGCGGTCCTATTTTCTAACACACACTACTAGTTGTTTCTTCTGGGGAATTGTATACTCACTAGGTGCCATTCCTATTGATAGGAACTAGACTATCTCTGCGAAGTGGTCATCAATATTTCTAATGGCCAATAGTTTTGCATCTGGTAGTGCATCCTCTAAACTTCTCGACTCTTCTCCATGTTCCAACCTTGACAAGTGGTCAGGACCTTTGTTCATTCTCCCTGGCTTTACTATGATCTCAAAATCATATTCTTGAAATAGCAGAAACCATATGCATATTATTCCCCCCAAAACTGGCTTGTTGACTAGGTATTTCAACACAGAGTGATCAATAAACATTTTAAAGTGTCCTCCCAACAAGTAGTGGTGAAACTTATGCAATGCATAAACCATGGATAACTCTTCTAGCTTTGTAGTGGTGTAATTGATTTATGTTGTTGATAGCTTCCTACTAGCAAAGGATAACGGGCGGTCAATATATCCTTCTCTAGTTTGTTCTAACACATCTCCTAAAGTAATGGAAGACGCATCGACATGCACATGAAACTCCTTGGTCCAGTCTAGGAAAACTATAATAGGTGCAGTAACCATTTTCTGTTTAAGTGTGTCGAAGCTCTTTTGGCATTCTTTTGTCCAACTAAACTGACAATCTTTCTTCAAAAGTTTTTCCATGGGTTTTGTGATCTGAGCATATCCTTTTATGAATTTCCTATAGTATCATGTGTTTCCCATCACAGTGCGCAGCTATTTGACTGAAGTAGGCGGGGGTAGATCAACTATAATGACAATTTTGGATGGATCTACTAACAATCCTTGATTGCATACAATATGACCTAACAACACTCCAAATGGTGAAAAGAAAATGCATTTCTTCAGATTCAAAGAAATTTTACACTGCTTGCATTTGTCCAACATTAGCCTTAGACATTCAATATGATTTTTCAGTAAACCAAAAACAGTCCAATCATCAAAATATGCTTCTAAAAATTTATGCATAAATTCCTTGAATGCTTCAACCACCACTTTGGAAAACATGGTTGGGGCATTCTTTAATCCAAATGGCATCACTGTATACTGATAGGATCCCCACTCTATTGCAAACGTGGTCTTATGGTGATCTTCCTTGGCAATCCGAATCTGATGGTATCCTAAAAATCCATCTGTAAAAGAATATACTTCCTAGCCTCCCACATTATCTAACACTTCGTCAGTAAATGGTGTAGGGAAGGGGTCATGTAAACAAGCATCATTCAGATTCGAGATCTATGCATATCATGATCTCTCCTGTCTTCTTGTCTTGTACCACCATAGGGATAATCCATTTTGACTCTTCGACAAGTTCTATAATCCCTGCTTCCAACATTTTGTCGAGCTCAATTTTAACTTTCTACTTATATTTAGGGTTTAGTCTATAAGGTCTCTGTTTGACTAGTCTAGCATATGTCTTCAAAGGAATCCTCATCTCACCCATAGGCCCTTTAATTCCCTTCATATTAGTGAACTTGGTTGGAAACAAGTCCTAATATTCATGCAATAACTTTGTAATTTTGTCAATGGTAGCAGCATCCCAATAATATCCAACATTTGCAAACTTTGGTGTCTACTCTGTTCCAATATTGACTTTCTTAATCTTAATTGACTGTCCAATAAATGGTAGCTCCACTCCTGGTCCTTCCACATCTCTCTGGCCTTCTGTTTCTGTGATGTTCACCTTCCTTGGATCATCATCTTCATCGGCATTAATGTTGTAACAGCCTTGCAATTTCTGGAGAGGCATAGTCCATTCATGCTCTTCTTGTTCTAAGGGAAGGCTAGATACCTCCTTGAATACTTTCTGTCTCACAATCTGTAACGCTTTATCTATTGAAGGATATTGACTTTCAAATAACAAGGTGGTTACAAAATTCTGATTCATACCTTGCCAATCTGTAGTGATGAGGCGTAGCTCTGCTTGAAGGTACCAGTTGATAGGGGTCGTGTCCATCATGTTGATGAATTTGTGTACCCATTGCTCTTGAGGAATGTTTCTCCAAGCTTCCTCACAGCTCCGCACATGGTCCTTTGGGCAGCTTCGACCTGTGTAGTGAACTTCACAACCTTCTACTTGTGTTGAGAACCTCACTATCATTAGGGTACGACACTGTATCCAGTCTGTAATTTTACTTTTGTGTGCCCCCCACCATCTTGCTAGTGTGGCTTTCAAGGCCTCATCCATTGACAACAGTATTTTTTACACTGGTACACTCTCTTCAAAGTTCGACAAGAAGGTTTCTAAAGGATTCAGACCATCAAAGGTGGGTAAGTTACTTACTGTTGTGTTGCTCCAGCGAACTTCTCTGGTTAATCTAGCACATCTTCTTGTAGATACTTCATACATCTTATTCTTCCAGTTCTCCATTGCTTCTTTTGAGTATGATGAACATGCGCTATCACTTCTCCAGCTTAAGTTTCCATCAACTGCGGGATTAATCTAATCCTGTTGTCTGGCCATTAGCTTGTATATGTTTTTCAGTGCATATGCATGGTCTTATTCTCTGATAGGTTTTGTGTACCTATGACCTTCATTTGGATCTAAAGGTGAGATGAACCTAAGGCCCTCTCTTTAAAAATTCAAATGCCTTTTCTTTAAATCAACCACCGTGGAATTATTGAAAGCCCAATCAATTCCTAACAGTGCGGGGTAAGGACAACTATCATCAACAATATCAATTACCTAAAAATCTGCAAATGGTATTACTCCATCAATGTCCATAGGGACATGTTCTGATCCTCCAAAATGGCTTACAACTTGTTGATTAGAAATCCTAAGCCTGATAGGGGAATAGATCAACTTTGGTTTTCCCATCACTGCCCAGGTTTGCTTTGTCATGACATTGACCTTCGACCCTAAGTTGAGGACTACATAGTCTATCTCATACTCTCCTATTTGAGAATTCAAATGTACTTCCTTATTTGTCCTTCTCTTCTTACCGATTTTGTGTACTTCCCTATTCAGTAAGGGATCTATCCTTCCTAGATCATATTGTCTGACTAAATTTTGCAATTCTTGTACAACGCTCACATTCTGAATCAACTTAATACAAGTGTATAGAAATTCCATGAGCTTGCTTACCTATTTTCCTTCTTTTGGTGAAGCAGACTGATCAAATGCGAGAGGCATTCCATATTATCTCACTTCTGGTCTTGTCTTTGAAGAAGAACCTTGGTCTCCTCCAAATTCATCTCTTGCTTCCTCAAACGTTTCTCTTTCTTTCTTTGCATCAAACATTTGTGTCTTCTCTGTAGCTTTCCTGATTCCTGAGTCTTCGGTAATTTTCCCTTGGTTCAGTCTGTCTTCTCTTGTAACAACGCATCCTCTGGCTATAACAATGACTCTAGGGTCTTAAAGTTAGGACGGATAGAGACCCGGTCGTAACAAAGAGGCCAGATTAGGGAGATGTCCAGCGAAAGGTTGCCCAACATTCGAGTCCTGCTTCTTAAACTTTCTTGATTGCTTCCCTCTTTACTATCGCCTGACTTCCAACTTACCTCTGACGAAGACCTTTTCTTCTTCTCTTGAATAAGACAAACCTTTCCTCTACGAGGTTCAACATATATCAGTTTCACTTGCGGGTTCTGCTGAGGTCCTTGTTTTTCCTAGAGCTTAGCTAGAAGCACAGGAAAATATTCTATAACATGTTCAAACGAGCTACAGTAGCTGCAAGTAGTACAAGGGTTATGGAAATCCCTTTCAAGGTGTCCTGGTTGTGCACATTTATAAAAAATTATCTTTCCTTGGCCTCAACCCATTCCTTCTTCTCATCCTCTTAGTCTAAATCCACCGCGAGGATTGAAGTTTCCTCCCCCAAGAGAGTTATACTACGTAGTGTTCCCTTCTTGTGGTACTTCGCCTTGAATCTTATATATGTCTCTCGACCTTTCATGCATGATATTGTAAGCCCTACAATATCTATCATCATGTCCCATGGACTTGCATAACGTACAATACAAATTTGTAGGTGTCTGAACATACTTTTGCATGTAGTAGCACTCACCAGGGCGATGTCTATTTATGCATACCTCGCAACAAGGTAAGGTGACTTTCTTCAAAGGGATCGAGGCTTCATAAGCCAAGTAGTCATTTAATAGGGGAAAATGCTCCTTGTCATGGCCTTATGATCTGCATCTAACACACCAGATGTCTTATCTTTTATCTTTTCCCTTGCTCTTCTTCATATATTCGACCTGCAAAGACAAACTAGTTAGCTGACTCAAGATCTGCCTCAGACTGCGAAGAAATATTTTGTTGCATCAGAGGAACTCTGATGTGTGGTTAGAGGGCATCAATGAACCATTCTTTTTTCTGTTAATCTGGGATTTGAAAATTCAACCGGCCTGTTAAGGTTTTGAATCTTTGATCGAATTCCTAAACAGGTTCGACCACCTTCTTCTTGATCTCTTTCAGATCTATAATACATCGTGACTCCGAATTGGGTTTCTTGAACTCTACAATCAACGCATTCTTAATCTGATTCAGTGTCTTAGGTTGTGCAAGTCCTTGGACAAGCTTCATGTACCAACTTAGCGTGCAATCTCTTAGAGTGGTACTGAAATGGGTTATTTTGACAGCTTCGTCAATGACATTTTTAATATTCCATACAGCTTCACATAGGAACCAGTTTTGGTCAGGATCTTCAGATCCATCTCCCCTAAAGATAGGGATCCTCATCTCATCTACCATATATCTTCCTGGGGTTCCTGACAGAGTATGTGGTGGGATTATAGCGACAATTCTTTGGAATCTCTAGTGGTTGGGATTACTCTGATCACTTAATACTATTGAATCAATAGGAGGGATAATAGTACTTACTTCAACAGTCTACGTAGTTTCTGGTTCTTCCCGGTGAAGCTCTTTGGCTTTCCCTTCTTCTGTCCCGGTAGGTTCTAAATGCTCTTCGTCTATCAGATCTACCTCTTCTCCACTATAGAAACCCTCCTCCCCATAGTTTTTCTTGAACAAGTTCGCAAGGTGAACTTCTCTGAACACTCTACCACTGCATGTATGTCCAGCTTCTGTGTTGTTGTCACTGTCCGAATTCTTGAACATTCACCTTTCTAGATCCGACCAATCTATTGTATCTTCAATATGTTCTTGTTCCTCTGGGTTTCTTAAAGAAATATCTCTCAGCTTGGTTGTATGACTCTACTCTGTCAACATCAAACTCTGTGATGTACCCTCCAATGGTGCTATCAAACTAGTGATCTAATGCTCGTGATATGGTGTTATCAACTCTCTTGACCTTATTGATCAGCTCCGACATCCAAACCACAAGAGGTCTAGATCGAATCTCAAACTGGGTATCTGCTAATCTATCTAGCCACTCATACAACTCCTGATGGATTCCTCCAAAGAAGATTTCGTGTATATCAGTGAAGATATATTTCTCCAACGAATCCTCTATACTAAGATTAGGGTTCTTGTTCTAGGCTTCAACAAAGTCCTTTTCTTGATCCTATATCCACTTTTGAGTCTCTTTCTTTGATGGAAACCACCTTGACATTCCCTCACGAAGATTCTTGTCCTGGTAACGAAACCATTTGTTGGCACAGGGGAAGACCTAGGGTTCAGCTCAAAGAGCACACCAACAAGCCCTAACTACTGGCCCTTTTGGAAACACTTGTGAAGTAGATGCAGTCTCACCCGAAGCAGTTATGAGGGGGTTGCAGGACAGGGATGTCTACAACCAAGGGGAATATCAAGTGGATCTAACATAGGAGCAACACAACATTCATATATCACTTATCAACTTAGATCTATTCTACACATCTACTTATCAGATCTAAAACAGTAATACAATCACAGTATATTAATGACAGAGATAAAATAACAATCACACACAAAACAAGATGTACTTGGTTCACCCTCTCTCTAGGGATACGTCCACAGAACTATGCTTTATAATATATTAAGATGAAGCATACAGTTCTTTTCTGTGCTCTTAGCTAGTAGATATCTTCTCTTCTCCTTTCTTTCTCTCCCCTCCCTGTGCACCCAGCTGCAGGGTTGATCTTCGCACCTAGATGAATATATTACAATAGCAGAAGGATCTCACACTTAGCACTTCTCTCTTACACAACAGTAATCTCTCACAACAATACCTCTAAATCGACAACAATATCATACGGGCTTCACCAGCCTGTATTTCCTTTCTTCTTACGCAGTGCTCCAAAGCATCCAATGGTGGATTTTTCCACTTGCTGAGTTGTCCACGATCCTTCTTTCTTTCTTATCTATCATTCTTGATATCCTCATTCAACGTCTTACTTTATTGAACTTCGCTCCATCTTTTCTTCTCTTTTTCTTACTTCGACCCAGTAATAGTCACTGTGTCTTCCGCGAAGTTCACATTTTGCCTTTTCTTCCTTGCTCTTAGCTTGCTTCCATAACCAAGGGCCAACACATAGTCATTTTATTTTTGCATCGAGTCGGTGGGTCAGCAGAAAATTGAAGCCCGAAGTGAAGGCCCTAAATTTTTTCTGAAGTCTTAGAAGCTGTGTCGATGAGTTTAGTTTTTTTCTTTTGTTCGTCATTTATTTTTCTTAGTGTCTAGAGGTCGAATAAATCCCAATGGTCAGGCACCTGGTCTACTATTCTTTGCTACCTCATAGGGAGGATAGCATCCCTATTGGAGCCAAATGTTAGCGCCGCCATTTTTCTTTAGAGTCGGTTTTGAGCCACGTTGTGACCCATACACCCAAAACATGTCAAGTTAGGTACGTAGCACCATGAGGTTGAAGTTAGTAAGTGGTTGGTTGGCCCTTGGAAATAGGAAGGGGTGTCAGAGTCAAGAATTGCATTCATAGTACGGAGATGTCTTTTCCCAGAAAGTCGAATCCCATTAAGAAACCAGTATCTATGTGCCTAGGTTGGGTCTAGTGGTAAATAGAGGTCGCATTGACAGGTACAACAATTATTATCAATTTATCATGGAGGCCGAGAGAATGAAAAATCATGGAATTTTTGTTATGCATGCCCAACATGCCTTATCACCTGCATCCTGCATGCGGGGATTTTCCATGGAAAACCTACAACTCGACTTGGAACATCTTGTCACCATAAATTCATTATCCTTCAATATGATTCCTTCTCCTGGTTGATTCATTATAAATCTCATATGCTTGGCATTCTCTACAATCATAGAGCTAGGCCTGAACTCTATTCACAAATCCCCTTGCTAGTCCATCTTGTTCAGAACCTTCCCTCCTGTGCATTTGTTGAATACACTACACGCAAAATACTCCTCAGTCGTGCCATGGCGACCTCTCAGAGTGCAGGGAAGGGTGTGCGGAGTGGTAGAACTGCAATATCTGAGCCCCGAAAGGACTGTGATTCATTCTCACCGGTGGAAGGCATTCCAAAAGACATAAAAGAAAATATTCTCTTACCTACAGAGAAGACCATATCAAATCATGAAACATCTGAAGCAGAGAAATTAGCATAGGAGGGAAAGATAGTAGGAGCTCCTTCCTCCCAACAACCAATGCCTCAGAGGAGGGGCAGGCCGAGAAAGAACAAGGAGATCATTAAAGCTCGAATCGCAGAAGAACCATGCATCGGATTGATAGCTGAAGAACTACTCAGACACGCCATCCCACTAGAACCTACTGGGAAATTGAGCCGCGAAGATAGGAACAAAACAAGGAAAGCGGATTTTGCAGGCAAAAATGAGCAAGCGCCATCTCAGCAATTGAAGCAAGCGAAGCTGGCTATTGTTGAACTCTATCAGGAGAACATGGATTTAAGGCGACAACTAGTGACAAAAGCCATGGAAACATCAACAGAAAAGGGTCATGGAGGGAATGTTGCATGGTTGAAAAGGCATCTCAGAGATGCGCAGGACACTATTGTGTAGTTGTGGGAGGCATAGAGACTAGAGGAAGAAAGGCTTACGAGGCATCTAAGGGAATGCGAAGAGACCAAGAAGGAAGCTCGCGTGGCCCTCGCCAATGCGCAAGAAAGGAAGTTTTAAAAAGTGTTTGTTTCCGCATTCGAAGGATATGTGGTGAACCTTGACAGTTTTGAAAGACACGCTCCCCAAATTTTCCCTACCATTTTTATAATGGACGTAGAAATCAAATAGTTGTTTACTTCGGGCATTTCTCCAACAAATGAATGCGTAACAAAATCAAAACCATTATGGTAGATAGAAAGTGCTTAACAGACACCTGGTTGCCAAGAAGGTCGATCAAAGGGATGAAGTTACACATTTTCTCTTCACGTCAGAACCTAACCGACGATTAGACCCCCGTGGTGAACATGAAGACAGTCATAAGTAGACAAGGCGTGATTATTGCCTATTTTTGGAAAATACCATACGAAGAGTCTCCATCGCATGCTGCTCGATTTTCCTAGTTTAGGGTTAGCAATTAGAAAACAGGGTATCCCAAGAGGCACCCTCGTTTATATATTTCATCTTTTTGATGTAAGCTAGGTTGGTTGGAAAATGTGGTAGACAACAACTATTGTATGAAATTTAAGTTTTGACCAAACTTTAATGCAAAGGTCCTGTAGCTTGACGATAAGATTCTAGTTGTAATAGTTGGATGTATTGTGCTTCTTTCTTTGTTTATGTACTCTCCTATTATCTTTATTTCATATCTCTTTCTATCTATTTCGGAATGAATTATTGAACCGACGAATTCGTTGTACAACGCCCTTGTTCACGCCAATTAGACAAAAAAATTTCCTCTAAAGCTAACTCTGAATTCGTCCACGGCGACACTCCTGAGTTACTTCTTATAATTTCTCTGGCCACACACTTCAGTTTTACACTGAAGGTTGTTTCTCGCCTAGCCTTATCCTCTCGAGTTTAGTCACTGAGTCATTTGTCCCGTCTCTTCCTCAGACTGACCCCATAGCCCAAGTCCTATTTTCTTGCGCCAATATAACCAGAACCCATTATCTCAAAGGTGTTTAAATCTATCCATTGTTTCCAAAGTCATATCCTACGCAGAGACCACGCCATTTCTGAGAGAGCCCTCTCCAGATCTGAAAGGCTAGTTGCGGATCTCAAAGTTGGTTGAAAATTTTACCTTCATCGTCTGTTTATCAACCAAATAGATTTATGGAGTGCTAACAAGAAGCATGGGTGATATGATTTCAGTATTGCATAAGAGTGTTTCCATCAATTCCAAAGGGGGAGATTTTTTATTAATTGGGTTGGTTTTCATTGATTTCAACCCTTGAAGAAAGTCTGGTAGCGAATTCCAGTAGCACAAAGGTTTGGGTAGTGGACCCATGTTTGTTTGATGTATAATGTTACGAGTTTTGATATATTTTCATGTAAAACTATTATAGATGGATAGTACATGTCATTCCATTTCTGATGGTATGTGGAACGTCACATAACTCCTCACGGTTTAACAGTTATGGCCTTACGAAGTTGAAGGACCCTCATATGATTGGCTTGAAGCC